>OY992891.1:86647257-86649500 GCA_963921405.1 Cepaea hortensis
CCGTTTTTATTTCACACAGTATTTGCCGGTACCCATATATAATGGACACATTTTATGGTCCAGGTCAATGTTACAAAAAAAAAAAAAATAGTTGCCTTGATGGGGATTCACTCCCGTATTTACTTGTGGCCTGGTTTAATGAAAGTTTAATATTCAGGAAAGCACATACATACGAGGGTAAGTTATTAAGTTAGTCACAAATGACTGTAGACAAATAACTAAATATGATGACAACTTTAAACCAGTTTATTTTTATGCATACGTTTTCACTTCAAATTCAACTTCGGCGTCATTCGCGAAATGTCTCCCGCCAAGGTGGGTTTTCAGTGTTTATGCTGGCAAATGTTTATCCCGTAAATCGGTGCACAGCTGGGTAGAAAACGTTACGAGGGCTAGTCAATAAATAAGTCACACAGTTCTATGGGATAGCAGGTAAATGAAAACAAAGCCCACAGTTCTATTGGGAGGACTGATAAAACGATCGGATAAATTCATCAATGTTGGTGGAAATTATGTTGAGAAATAAAGGGACAATGTGTGTATAAAAATAAACTGGTTTCAAGTTGTCATCATTTTTTGTTATTTTTCTAGAGTCATTTGTGACTTACTTATTATCTTACCCTCGTAGCAGGTGCGCCTGTCTGTCACCGCGTTGATCAGGAAGGCAGCATATTTAAAATGCACCTGGGCTTCCAGATCAACTCAGTCTATAATGGGTACCAGAAATGTCCTGTCAAGTGCATGCAGTTTGTGTAACACTGACAACTTCACCCAGTGAGACCGAATCATCTACAAAAATATGGGGCTAGTAACATTTACCAAACATACCCAGAGGTGGGTAAATTGTTGTTTCTTTTTACCTTTATTTAAATGACATACACATATACCATCAAGAAACATATTTATTAAATCCCCCTCCCCACCAAAACAAAAACAAAACAAACATCAACAACAAATGTCACATTGAAAAAGAAAGAGATACACTGTACCTGACTTACCATTTTCTGAAATTGTATGCCTGAAATAGAAAATAGAAATAAAAAATCATTACGATTTTATTCTCTCTCTCTCTCTCTCTCTCTCTCTCTCTCTCTCTCTATATATATATATATATAATATATAATATATATATATATATATTATATATATATATATATATATATATATATAATTATCATCATCATCATGTGCCATGCCGGACGGCTGGCGTAGGCATTCATAAATTTCAACAGATCTTGGTCTTTGGTTTTCTGGGTCAGCTCTGCTGATGATATTTCTCCATGCCAGCGTGTCAATTCATCCATATCATTTCTGGTGGTCTGTCTCATCCTCTTTTCCCCTCCATCTTTCCAGCTGTCACGATTTTCTCCAATGCCTCTCTTCGCATCACATAACCAAAGAATGATGTTTGTCTCTTTCTTATTGTTGTATATAATGTTCTAGTTTCATTAGCTTCTTTCAGGCAATCGTTGTTGGCAGTCCAAGGAATTCACAACATTCGTCTGAGGAACTACATCTCTGTTGCTTCCTAATGTGTTCATTTACATTCCATGATTTTCTGTCATACATCACATTTTTTTTTTTTTTGCATATCCTTAACAGGACATCGCTGTCAACATCGGCATCTTTCAGCTGATTGTTGATTTCTTGGCAAGATTAGGCTCAGTAGTTTGCCATTGCTTTCTGAGCGGCCGGCTCACATACCCCGTAAGTGGCCGATGCGATTATAACCACTGCTGATTCTCATCGTCGTCACGTTACCTACGAGAGTATACGAGATTACGGAGAAAAGTTGCTACCCTCTAGGCCAGAAATCCGGCCATACATCAATACAGCTTCTGTATAGCACTTTAGCACTCTCTTTCTTATTTTCAACGATAATGACTTATTTCACAGGATACACTTCATTTTCCGAAATGCAGCCTTTGTTTGCCTTATTTTGCTCTTAATCTCTGTTGTGCATTTTCCATCTGATGTCATAAATGTCCCTACGTATTTAAAATTATCCACTTGGTTAAGAATGTCCCCTTATATTTCAATTTCACATTTTTGTGTCACCTTTTTTCTTTGATATCACAATTGTTACTGTTTTGTGGATATTCCAGGCGAGTCCTTTCTTTGCACTCTCTTTTACTACAATATCCAAAAATTATTGTTTATCTGTTACATTATCCGCAACCAATAATGTTTTATCAGCATTGAGCATATTCAATCAATCAATCATGTGCCATGCCGGAAAGCGT
>OY992891.1:86649700-86852090 GCA_963921405.1 Cepaea hortensis
GAGGAGGAAGGAGGGAGAGGAAGGAGGGAGAATGAGGAGGTGAGGAAGGAAAGGGAGGTGGAAGAGGAAGAGGAGGGAGGAGGAAAGAGGTAGGGGGAGGAGGAGGTAGAGGGAGGAGGAGGGAGGAGGTAGGAGGAGGAGGAAGAGGGAAGAGGGAGAAGAAGGGAGAAGGAGGAGTGAGGATGATGAGGGAGAAGGATGCAGGAGGAGGAGGGAGGCAGGAGGAGGAGGAGGGATAAGGAGGGAGAGGGAGGAGAAGGGAAGATGTGGGAGGAGGGGGAGGAGGCGGATGGAGTAGGAGGGAGGAGGATGGAGGAGGAGGGGAGAGGAAGAGGGAGAAGAAAGAGGGAGAAGGAGGAGGGAGTCGGGAGAGGGATGAGAGGGAGGAAGAAGAGAGGAGGAGAGAGTTCGCCATTCCGAATTCATACTCGTCTAGTTCTTCCCTTCTACACGACTGTAGATAACTTCCTTACACATAGTTATGTTAGTTAGTGTCATGGTCTTATATGTATGTAAGAATGTAAGTGCCGGTATGTAAGCGAGAGTCAGTGTAAGCATAGCTGAGGTCAAGGGCAGTAAGAGACATCACGGCGTGGCTAGCGGACGGTCAGGCAAGAAGCCCGTGAACAGAGCCACGTGATGTGGGAAGGTCAACGAGGAGAGAGGCAGTGTGTGTGAGGCAGCGAACAGGGACGGACGTGTGGAGAGCTATAGAGCGACAGAACGATAGAACGATAGTGTATTGTGATGCATAGATGGAGATGAACGTTGTGTATTGATATTCGAGGAATGTGCGAACTGTGATATGTGCGGGATGATGTGAAGTTGTGATTGTGAATGATCATACGGGCGACAGTGTCAAGATCGCCATTGTGAGCTAGCGAGTGGTTGTTGGTGGTGAACGATTGTTTGAGCGTGAAGTGCGACCATATTGTCAACTTGTAATATAGTGTAATAAATGCCAGTTTCCGATTGCATTCATGTGTTATTAGTAGATGGTTCGTAGATGTTGTAATTTGCCTGTTCAAGTCCAGTGAGCGAGCAAGCGCCACATAAGTAGGACTCTGACAGGTATAATGGTGTCAGAAGTACACATGAACCACACACTCATGTAGAACGCACAAAAGGAAGCCACTTTTGTAAAGAAGAAGAAGACCTATTCCATAAGATATTAGAAATTGTAAAATAAAGATGTGTTAATAGAGTCAGAACGAAAATAACATCATTTCTTTCCACAGCAGGTTTCAGTTCTATACAGCGACCGGCGTAACCAGACCAGGTCAACGGTAAACAACACGAGAATTACGTTCCTGTACATCAAGCGTTCGAGTAGTCAGCAGATAAAGATAAGTTGATTGAATTTTGATTGCTAATTACCCAAATCTGCATTCTTTGATTTTCTTGTGTAAACATCATTATTGATAGGGTTAAATAGCAAGTAACAGAAAATGTTCAGTAGTGACGCCAGTTCAGATGATGAACCAATTGTAGATTATTCAGATCACTTTGGCACAAAACATTACAAAAAGTTGCACGTTTTGTTCCAGCGTACATGTGCACAAGACGAAGAAAATTGTAAAAGACAACACAACCTAATACGGGATTGGACACAGGAATTTGAAAAGAAAATGCAAGACTACAAAATTCCAAAAGATTTTTGGTATACATGGTACAGCTCATACGTACCAATAAAAAGAAAAAAACTACGGGAGTTCATACCAGATATGTCAAGTACAAACTATGAATATCATAAAACAAAGATATTAACACACTATCTAACCTCTTCTGAGACTCTAAAAGTAGAGATACAAAAGTTGAAACCAACTACAGACAAGGCATTCACCCAGTATATAAGTGAATTAGAAGAATCCTTCAGAAAACTAATAATGTTAATTAAACATTCAGACAACAATCAAGGAGTCATAAATTTCTTGCTAATAGAAAAGCTAAAAGCAACACTACCAGCTGAATGCGGAAAATATTTAGAACAACATAGCAAAGAACCTATCAAAAACTTATTAGAAAAATGCCGCGAGTATTACAACCAAAGTGTAAACCCGGTTAAGAACACTCAACAGAAAAGTACTGTGAAAGCAACGGCATCTGCAGCCACAGATTGTCAAAACAAACCACAGAAAACAAAACCAGTACTGTGCAAACATTGTAGCACTCCACATACAGAAAATGGAATATGCGATAAAAACCCCGCTTATCAAGAATACTTAAATACTATCATAGCACAAAAACTGGGGAAGGTAAACCAAAGAAAATATAGAACAAAATGTCATTTTTGCCTTGCGTATGGACATAGACGGTTCGAATGTGAAGGAGTAAGAAGAATACAGAAAGCAAAAGCAAATGCAGCCTTAAACATTACAACAGACAGTTCAGCAAAGAACTTAAAAAAAGTAAACATCACAGAGACGAAAATAAGATCAAACACTGCAAAGGCAGAACAAACTGAGTTTCATCCATCAGACTTTGTACCATATTTTAATAGTGTTGTTAACATCACTCAACCTCATTCCTTATATAAAGAAAGCAATACTAAACAAGAAAGTGAGGAAATGAACAAAACCTCAAGACTGTCGTTAGGAAAACTAACGTTCCATGAAGGATACATCAATGACACGGCATGCATATGTGTACACGATACAGGTTCCTGTCTTGTCGGTCTTCGAAAGACACTAGCTGATCCTAAAGACTACCTAGATGAGTACATCTATTGCAGAACTGTTTCAGGAACAGTAGAGAAATATCCCATGGCATGGGCCAATATAAAGTCACCTTTCCTATCAGGCAGAGTAACTTGTGCCTTATTAGACAATCCATGCTGTGATTTATTAATTGGAAATGTATTGAATGTGACATACGACACAAATTCCAAAAAACACACATGGCAGAAAGTTAACACCACAACAAGCACTGCTTTAACTACACCACTCATCATACAACAACATGATGAACAGACCAAAGTACCACACCATACCAACTTGAGTACCATCTCACAACAAGAACCAAAAACTGGTGTGTATCATCACAAGGAAAAAGATACAGAAAACAATCATATCACAAGGGCAAGTAAAGATCACAAATCATCATGGTACATACTATACCTCCTGTACTCCCTGTTAACTGCACGCATGATTAAGTCCACACAGTGGATGGTTATACTCGCACTACTCATTGTAAATACAAAACAAATGTCTTCACAGACAGTTTTATTCACACAACATCATGACGCATCACAGATGATATTACTCATGACAAACCAGCAAACTTTGTTACTTATATCATTACTGTTGAACCAAAGTTTGTTTTTACCACTGATAAACTCTATGTCAAATCAACTCAGACACATATTTATGCTGAACAATGCAAATCATCAGTCAGTGGAATTACTGACAAAAATCAGCAACAAATTATCCTACATATTTTGGAAAATACACACAAATTGCAGAAACGCATACAAACATGCACGATCACATTTCAAAATTGTACATGGTGTATTATTATTATTTGAACTATTGAATGTATACACACATGTACGAGTGCAGGTTTGGAGATAGCACCCAAAATGATCTCAACATGAAATTTGTAAATCCCCACCCTTCAGAAAATTCTAACCGTAACCCACTTTATATCCTTAGATCCAGTAACTACAGGGTTGCCTTGTCTGCTGTACGACTCCAACGCTATGATACTACCGCATTCCATTGTATAGACCAACATGAAAGGTCCTCCAACGTGAAAAGTGTCACCAGCGGAACAGTAAGACGCAACACGCAGTTTCAAGTATCAAACAGTAAGATTTACCCATATTGACTTTGTTTCAAACGAGTATCTACAGAATCTACCTTTTGAAATCGACCAACAACAACAAGGACGTCACAGCACAGACAGTCATTTCCATGGACCAGTTTAATGAACCAGATGCCAACCTATAAACTATGGCAAAGACAGTCACAGACGGACGCACCATGGCCACACTCAAAATTATTTCTCATTTTATACGTGTGAATTCCAGTAATTTTATAGAACTATGTATTTATAAATTATCCAAATGTTGTGCAGTCTTAAATACTATACAGAAGGAAGGACAATAGCATGATTTGCAGAAGACGTCAATAATCGGGTGAGAAAGAAGACATGCCAAACATTCCAGCACGGAAATGAACATTGAACACTGTTAATTTAATTGCGTGTGCGTAACTTCCACAGGACAAGAACTATACGTGCATAAAGGCAGCGATGATGTATATTTTATTGTATATGTATTAACTGTATGACATCAAATGTCTAATTTTATTTTTTTAATGTGATATGTTATATATTATAATGTGATATGTACATATGAGCGTAAGTATAGTGGCGAATAGAATAAATTGTAATGCTGAGAATCAACGCCTGGCAATCCCAATGCGCGAGTGTTACCATACTTATCTTCGCGTATGGTGGATAGCCCGACGAATGACGCTTAGCAATAGTGGTACAAAGTTAACATCATAATATTGTAACAAGAATGAACGTACCAACAGGGTGATGCTAACCAAAGAGATTAATAACAACTCTCTATAGCAGTAAACGAGGTGTACTTAAAAGGGAAACAACTCACGGTCCGACATAAGATGAGGTAAGGGGGACTATAACATACATGAATTATATTCGAACCATGACCACAACATTGACATAGTGTGTTCATAGAGAATCGATGTAAGTGCATTAAATAGAGACGAGGGTAACCACGTCTGCATAGAGAGAAAGTTTAAGAATGCTGTAAGAGGAAGTTGTAGCCTTATTTGAGACGTAAACCAATGGAGAATCCTTAAACCAGCATAGACACAATAACTATGAGATGAGAATGCACAGGACAATCGATCGAGAAATATGAACAGAATGTAATGTCACGGATTGGTGGTTGAATAATATAACGAGGTATGACAAGTAGACCCAACCAAAACATTTGTCAGACCACGACAAAACCTTGAGAGAAACCTCAGTACTGAAAAAGAGAGAACAATGGTTATAGTGAATCTCGTAAAAGAACAGAGCAAAAAGGGACGCAAGCATATGCTTATGATCATATAATCCCCTGACAAGAGTAGAAAGATGTACCAAGGCTAAGAACAACAGAATGTGTCACGTTTCTAAGAGTAAGTGCCACATTGGTTGTGCGGGGGGAGAATGTCATGGTCTTATATGTATGTAAGAATGTAAGTGCCGGTATGTAAGCGAGAGTCAGTGTAAGCATAGCTGAGGTCAAGGGCAGTAAGAGACATCACGGCGTGGCTAGCGGACGGTCAGGCAAGAAGCCCGTGAACAGAGCCACGTGATGTGGGAAGGTCAACGAGGAGAGAGGCAGTGTGTGTGAGGCAGCGAACAGGGACGGACGTGTGGAGAGCTATAGAGCGACAGAACGATAGAACGATAGTGTATTGTGATGCATAGATGGAGATGAACGTTGTGTATTGATATTCGAGGAATGTGCGAACTGTGATATGTGCGGGATGATGTGAAGTTGTGATTGTGAATGATCATACGGGCGACAGTGTCAAGATCGCCATTGTGAGCTAGCGAGTGGTTGTTGGTGGTGAACGATTGTTTGAGCGTGAAGTGCGACCATATTGTCAACTTGTAATATAGTGTAATAAATGCCAGTTTCCGATTGCATTCATGTGTTATTAGTAGATGGTTCGTAGATGTTGTAATTTGCCTGTTCAAGTCCAGTGAGCGAGCAAGCGCCACATAAGTAGGACTCTGACAGTTAGTTAGTTATCAGTTGGGGTATCTTCGTTGCACTCCGGACATGTCCATAGGTGCTCAGATCCTCCCCCCCCCCCCCAGCATATGCATCAGCGTCCAGTGGCTAATAGTGCCAGTTCTGTGTTGGTTGACGAGGCGCTTTGTTTTCCCGATGTACCTCTCGCGTCTGGCTGTGCCGATTCTTACTCCCAGGTCTTTCATCCTGGAAAGCGATGTGGAATCACTGGCGTCAAAATCCTCTGTTCTCGCCATATCTTTAAGGGCGTTAATAACATCGGCACGATCCATGGGCTGGCCATCTACAGGGGGTGCAGAGCCAGCCAATTTATCAGCTCGTTCATTTCCCTCGACTCCCGCATGTTTTGGGACGAAGATGAAGGTGACTTTGCGGACAACAGACTTCCGCAGCGACTCAGTCCACTGTCTACGTACAGATCCAGCTTCGACCTTCTGAATCATGCTCATTGAATCACTTAGTACACACACGTTGGTATAATGCTGTGATTCCAGCCATATGAAAGCCTGTGTAACTGCCATCACCTCCATCGTCATGCTGCTCGTGGTCATGGAGTTGGCACCACTGGATTCTTGAACGGTTCGGCCCGCTGAGCGGGCTGTAAATGCCCACGCACTTCTCTGCTGCTTTACAACAGATCCATCTGTATAGATGAGCACTTCGGGGCTATCTGAGTGATCATAGATGAGCGCGTTAACCTCTGCATTGACAGCGGCAGGGTTCTGCTCTCTGCACCGTCTGTCGAGTGTGATAATGCAGGAGAAGGTACACTTAAAAGCTGGAGGCATCGGCACCCATTCCTTGCCGGGGTTGATACTGGTAAGACTGCAGACCTGTCCGACGACATCTTCCGCCCGACCCATCCATGATTTGCCCCTCTTTAGCCTGTCACCCTTTTCTCTGAATACAGCGTCATGCAGAGGGTGCTGCTCATCTGCACTTATTTTTAAGTATGCACGAGCTCTCCAGATCTTGATCCTGTGTTCCATTGTCGGGAAGTCAAGGAGGTATCTCATTGCTACACAGCTGGTGTCTCTCGTGCAGCCCAAAATGATGCGCATGGCTTCGTTTTGTACCTTTTCAAGTCATCCAATCTGTGTAGGGCTGACAGTGAGGATGGCCAGGGCATACTCGATGCGTGAAAGCACAAGTCCTTGGAACAGAAGTAATAGCAGTCTTTGCTCGATATTGGCACTCGCCATGACTCTCATTGCTGCCAAACCTTTTCGAGCCTTCGTTATGACATAATCGACATGATCTCTGAAGGACAGGCTACGATCAAGCCTCACGCCAAGATATGTCATTGACTGGGTTCTACTCAGAATGCTCCCATCCATTCTTACTGCCGGCAGGTCTGTTTTCACAATATGGTTGTTTAGTGAGAACCATGTAACCGTTGCCTTTGCAGGATTGACAAGGGCATCGGCATCAGCACACCATGAGGAAATTCGATCTAGTTCGCCCTGCATATAGTTGGCAACCGCCTGTCTATCTCGACCCTGTCGATACACGAGGATGTCGTCAACGAATGATAGAGTCCTACCCCTCCCATCCAACTGTTGTTCAGTGATCGGCACCGTATACACGTTGAACAGTACTGGTGACAGTGGTGAACCCTGCGGCAATCGTGGACATAAAACACATAAAAAGATGAATTGTTATTGATATTGCCGTGGCATGGAGGAATATCAGCAGCAGAGTTGATCCAAAAAACCAAAGACTGAGATCTACGGAGAGCCATGAACGCCTACGCCAGCCGGCACGGCACTTGATGATGATGAGTGCCGTGTGACGATTCTGTGTAGTCACGTCATTTTCTTCCCTTTCCCTAGCGTTTTGGTTCGGGGATTCTTTCATCATCATCATCATATATTTACGTACGTATTTTGGGAGGGGGAGGAGGGAGGAGGAGGAAGAAGAAAAAAAAAAACTATGACAGTTGACAGCTCTGGAATGAAAGGAAGGCGTGTAGAAAATTTCATCTCAATCGGATGGGCCGTTCGCGAACAAATAAAGGACATACATATTTACATACATACATATATACATATTTACATACATACACTTTGTTTTATAAATATAGACTAGCTGACCCGGCCCGGCTTCGCCCAGACCCTGGTGGGGAGCATCTCATTTAATTCATATAAGTAGTCATATAAGTTCTCGTTCCCGTTACCGACAATCTGTCTGTCTGTCTGTCTATCTGTCTGTCTGACCCGGCCCGGCTTCGCCCAGACCCTGATGGGGAGCATCTCATTTAATTCATATAAGTAGTCATATAAGTTCCCGTTCCCGACTATCTATCTGTCTGTCTGTCTGACCCGGCCCGGCATCGCCCAACTCCTGGAGGGGAGCATCTCATTTAATTCATATAAGTAGTCATATAAGTTCCCGTTCCCGACTGTCTGTCTGTCTGTCTGTCTGTCTATCTATCTGTCTGTCTGTCTGTCTGACCCGGCCCAGCCCATGGTGGAGAGCATCTCATATAAATCATATAAGTAGTCATATAAGATCCCGTTCCCGACTATCTGTCTGTCTGTCTGTCTGTCTTGGGTAAATGGAGGAGGGAGGAGGAAGAGGGAGGTGGAGGAGGGAAGAGGAGGGAGGAGGAGACAGGAGACAGGAGGAATAGGGAGGAATAGGAGGGAGGAGGAGGGATTAGGAAGAGGAGGGAGGAGTAGGGTGGAGGAGGAGGGGGAGGAGGAGGGAGGAGGAAGAGGGAGAAGGAGGGAGGAGGAGAACGCAGGAGGAGGAGGGAGGAGGAGGAGAGAGTAGGAGGAGGGAGGAGGCGGAGGGAGCAGGAAGAGGGAGGAAGAGGGAGGAGGAAGAGGGAGAAGGAGGAGGAAGGAGGGAGGAGAAGGAGGAGGGAGGAGGAGGGAGGAGGATAACGCAGGAGGAGGAGGGAGGAGGAGGAGAGAGTGGGAGGAGGGAGGAGGCGGAGGGAGAAGGAAGAGGGAGGAAGAGGGAGGAGGAAGAGGGAGAAGGAGGGAAGAGGATGAGGGGGAGGAGGAGGAAGAGGGAGGAGGAGGAATGTGAAGGGAGGAGGTAGAGGGAGGAGGAGGAGGGATGAGGAGGAGGGAGGAGGAGAATGGAGGAGGAGAGGGAGGAGGAGGAAGGAGGAGGGGGAGGAGGAGGGAGGAAGAAGGAGGAGGGAGGGGGAGGAGGAGAAGGGAGGAGGAGGGCGAAGGAGGAAGGAAGAGGAGGGCGAGGAGGGAGGAGGAGGAGGAAGAGGGAGGAGGAAGAGAGTGGAGAAGGAAGGAGGAGGGAGGAAGAGAGGCGGAGAGAGGAGGAGGAGGGAGGAGGAGGAGTAGCGAGGAATAGGAGGGAGGAGGAGGGATTAAGAGAAGGAGGGGGGAAAGGGGAGAAGGAGGAGGGAGGAGGAGGAGGAAGAGGGATGAGGAGGGAGGAGGGTGAAGGAGGAGGAGGAGGAGGGAGGAGGGTGAAGGAGGAGGAGGAGGAGGAAGAGGGAGGGGGAGGAGGAGGGAGGAGGAGAACGCAGGTGGGGGAGGAGGAGGAGGGAGAGGGAGGAGGAGGGGAGGAGGTAGAGGCAGGAGAAGAAGAGAGGAGGAGGGAGTTTGCCATTCCGAATTCATACTCGTCTAGGTTCTGTGATTTCGGTCCTTCCATTGATTGTTCTTCCCTTCTATACGACTGTAGATAACTTCCTTACACATAAAAAGATGAATTGTTATTGATATTGGCGTGGCATGGAGGCATATATATCAGCAGCAGAGTTGAACGCCTACGCCAGCCGGCACGGCACTTGATGATGATGATGATTGCCGTGTGACGATTCTGTGTAGTCACGTCATTTTCTTCCCTTTCCCTAGCGTTTTGGTTCGGGGATTCTTTCATCATCATCATCATATATTTACGTACGTATTTTGGGAATGGGAGGAGGGAGGAGGAGAAAGAAGAAAAACAAATACGACAGTTGGCAGCGCTGGAATGAAAGGAAGGCGTGTAGAAAATTTCATCTCAATCGGATGGGCCGTTCGCGAACGTATAAAAGACATACAGACATACAGACATACATATCCACACACATCCTAATTTATATATAAGATATACCAAAGACCAAGATCTGTGGAGAGCCATGAACGCCTTCGGCACTTGATGATGATGATGATATATATATATATATATATATATA
This sequence comes from Cepaea hortensis, assembly GCA_963921405.1. NCBI lineage: Eukaryota > Metazoa > Mollusca > Gastropoda > Stylommatophora > Helicidae > Cepaea > Cepaea hortensis. Next base: position 86,659,633 of record OY992891.1, read on the forward strand.
TATATATATATATATATATATATATATATATATATATATATATATATATATATATATATATATATATATAAAATTCTTACATCTTTCCCATCAATGTTGATTAAAATGTTGGACGATACCAACATTGATGGGAAAGATTTAAGAATAATAAAGAATATTTACTGGAACCAAGTAGCAGCAATTAAAATGGAAAATAAAGAGGGTAGTTACGAACAGATAAAGCTTGGAGTACGATAGACTGTGACTTGTCACCTGATCTCTTCTTCCTATATATTTTTTTTTTTTTTAGCATATCCTTTACAGGACTTAGCTGTCAACACCAGCATCTTTCAGCAGTATGTTGATCTCTTGGCAAGATTACGCTCAGTAGTTTGCCATTGCTTTCTGAGCGGCCGGCTCACATACTCCGTAAGTTACCGATGCGATTCGAACCACTGCTGATTTGAACCGTCATCACGTTTACCGACGAGAGTATACGAGATTACGGAGAAAAGTTCCTATATAGCGAAGTCATAATCAGAGAGATCAAAGAGAAGCCAGGAATACTAATCGGAGGATATCTTCTTCTTCTTCTTCTTCTTCTTGTTCAGCGTTCCGAGCCATTGAGGTTCTTTGCCACAGATACAATCCGTCTCCATTCGTCTCTCTGGTTGACCTTCTCTTGCCAGTCGTTGATTCCAAGTGCTTGTAGGTCTGTATATATGTTATCTCTCCACCGTCTTCTTGGTCTACCTCGGGGTCTACGGTCAAATATTTCCTGAGTGTAAGCGAGTTTTGTTTCCCTATTATCTTCCATTCTTTCTATATGCCCCAGCCATTGTAGTCTATTAGCCTTCATGATACCAGTGATTAGCGGGGACTTAAACAGATCATAAATGTCTTTGTTGCTTCTTCTTTTCCACTCTCCACTTTGTATATCCCTTATGGGCTCAAAGATGCGTCCTAAGACTTTGTTCTCAAAGGTTTATAACAAGGCTTCGTCTTCTTTAGTTGTACTCCAGGTTTCAGAGCCATTCAGCACAACTGGTCTGATCAGTGTTTTGTATCTTGTGATCTTAGTGTTAAGAGATAGCGCATTTGATTTTAGCAGATGTTGTAGTGCATAGTATATCTTATTTCCAGAGTTGATTCTAGCTTGTATTTCTTCCCTTATTATGTTAGATCAGTTGAAGATTGTACCCAGGTATTTGTATGTTTCCGTTCTTTTAATGGTCATATTATCTATTTGTATGTGGCCAGAGTTTTTAGCAGTTACTTCTCTTCAAGTTACCATATATTCTGTCTTATCTTGGTTGATAACCAGCCCCTTTTGTTGAGCTTTTTCCTTTAAGTGAGTCAATATTTCCGATGTCTTTTGTTCAATTTTCCCCTATAATATCTATATCATCTGCATAACCAATTAGTCTGGATGTTCCTCCAATACCACATTCCTCCTTTACCTTCCTTACAACTTTCTCTAGAGCCAGATTGAAAAGGAGCGGTGATAGTGCATCACCCTGTTTCAAGCCAGATGTTATTTGGAAAGGGTCTGATTTCCTGCCTTTATATGTGACTATATTATAAATATCTTCCATGCATAGTCTGGTCATGTTAATTAACTTCCTTGGTATTCCAAATTCCTGCACAGCATTCCATAGACTATTCCTATGGACACTATCATAAGCCTTTTTAAAATCCACGAAAATGTCATGGAGATCTCTTTTATATTCCCAATTTTTCTCGGCTATTTGTCGTAAGATAAAAATCTGATCTATTGTTGATCTGTTTTGTCTAAAACCCGCCTGTTAATCACCTAATATGTCTTCTGAGTATTGTTTTAGTCTATTTAGACCGCGGATAGTATCTTATAGCTTGTGGACAGTAGTGATATTCCTCTATAATTTTCACATTGGAACTTGTCTCCCATTCTTAAAGATAGGTATCAATAATGACTCTTTCCAGTCAAGAAAGAGCTCAAAGTGATGCAGTCGAAGGCATACCTCAGAGTAGCTGCAGACACAGACCACCCACTGCACGAGCGCTGGACGCAGTTAAGGGTCAGCGACTGATAAGAGGGAAATCATGGATGGCTCAGGCGGAGGATACGATCAGACAGGTGTGCTCCTTGGAGAACATTAGGCGTGGAGAGGAGTGGGTCAGAGTGCCAGCGGAGCAGTCAGGCTTGTGCAGAGTTATAATCACAGTAAGCCGGGAGTGCAGGGAGTGGCCAGCAGGAGCCACGGAAGTAGAAATCCAGCAACTAATTCAGGACAATGCTCACTCGGGTTATGTGATTATCTACACAGATGGTTCGGTGTCAAGAGGTGAGAAAAGTGGCTGGGGGTTCATAGCCAAAGCCAGTGATCGATGTTTGGGGCAGGAGAGCCTGGCATATGATACCACAACATCCAGCTTAAGAATAGAGGTGGAGGCGGTCACCGCGGCTCTCCGCTGGATGGAGAATACGACACACACACATCTTGATTGTAACTGACTCAGAAAGCATGCTGACGAGGGTGAGGACGGGGAGACTTCGTGCGGAGTGGCTTGCTTCGCTTCGGAGGTCACGGATGACAAGCATCGCCTGGATCTTTTCTCCGGGGCATGCCGATGTGCTGGGAAATGAACAGGCGGACAGATTGGCTGGCTCTGCAGAACTTGGTGGAGTATTGATACATGACAAGGCAGACGTGGTTGCGGCCTTTTGGGAGCACGTGCACACCTCGGAGGAGCAAATGGAATACCATGGTCTGGCAAGAATGAGACAGCGAGGAGTGACGAGGGGATCTGGCCGACGCTCAACGCTCAGAGGAAAGGCGAGACGGACATATAATCAGATTGCTACTGGTACAATTAGTGTTAGAACTCTTCGCTGGCTGCTGAGAATGGGGACGGAGCGCTTATGGGAATGCCCCGAATGCTGTGATATCGATTCCTAAATCAATCAATCAATCAATCAATCTTCTTCTGTCCTCAAGATTTGTATTATTAGTTCGTATAGCTTTAGATGTAATGCATGGCCATCTGCCTTTATAAATTCAGCAGCAATTCCATCAGTCCCAGTTGCCTTATTGTTTTTAAGTCGTGTTATTAAAACTAGGATTTCTTCAAAAACAGGTTCTTCAATTTGTGGTTCACACGTTAGAACCTCTTCCTGTGGGAAAGTGTTACTTGGAGCTTCACAATTTAGTAATTCAACAAAGCATTCTTTCCATGTGTTACACATGCTACCAGCAGGGGCCTCCCAAGCCCGACATGTAAAACGGTAGAGAACAGACAAAGAGAAACACTTTGGTCCTCCAGGTTGGGGGTTGAAGCGTGGGGTTAACATCCCCGCCTTTGTAAAAATTATTTTGTTACGAAACGGATACATGAGCCTCGAATTCGGACTGACTTATTTGGACAACGACCTTGGAACGTTAAAGACTTTTGAGAATTGGAACATGGAATGTACGGAGACTATATCGAGCTGGAGCGACCGAAGAATTAACCCGGGAGCTGGTTGAATATCAAATGGATATAACAGTTTTTCAAGAAATAAGGTGGCCAGGAGAGGGTACTTTAGAGCAAAATGGATTGATTATAATATATGGAGGAACCACCCAAAATAAACATGAATTAGGAACATGATTTGTCATCAAAAAAGAGTTATGTCGGAACGTTCTAAACTTTAAACCTGTTAATGATAGGATTAGTAAATTACGAATAATAGGTAAATGGAAAAATATAACAATGATTAATGTATATGCACCTACTGAAGAGAAAGAAGATGATATTAAAGAAGACTTTTATAATGACCTGGAAGATGTCATAGAAAAAACTCCTAAACAGGACATCCTGATTGTGCTGGGAGACTTCAACACAAAAATAGGTAGAGAGCAAACTCATAACAAATTTGCCGGTATGGAAAGCCTACATACAACTTCAAATGACAATGGATGGAGAGTCATCAACCTAGAGGAAGCCAAAGGATTGCAGATCAACAATACCAGACTGCAAAGAAAGGATATACATAAACAAACTTGGAAATCATGTGACAAGAGAACCTATAATCAAATAGATCACAATTTAATTAACAACAAAAATGCATCAAACATACAACAAGTTAGAAGCTATAGCGGAGCTGAGTGCCACCGCGACCACTTCCTCGTTGGGGCAAAATTAAAATAAAACTTAAGAGAGCTTTCTATGCTAAACTACAAAGGCTACACCCTACATATAACAGAGAAACACTACAAGAAATTACAGTCAAAGAGAAATTGGCAGATGAAATAAAATGTAAATTTGAAATTCTACAAAACCCGTTGGAGGAAAGCTTTGACCAAACTTAGTTGAACATCAAGAATACAATTCAAACTACCACAGAAGAATGTCTCGGTGTGTTAACCACGCATAGAAAGAACAGATGGTTCAATCAAAACTGTGAAGAAGCAGTCATTAGGAAAAAGAATGCCAGACTGGCTAAATGACATCAACATCATCCAAAATGAAGAGCAATATAGAACTGAATGTAAAGAGGCAACAAAAATAGTTCGGCAGCAGAAGCAAGAAAATTTGAGCAATATAATCAAAGATATGGAAACCGATCACCAGAAAAACGAATCCAGAAAATTATTTTTAAAAGAACTGAAGTCAATGAGACGAGGGCACCAACACAACACATATGGTTTAAAAGACAAAAATGGGAATATATATATATATATATATATATATATATATATATATATATATATATATATATATATATATATATATATATATATATATATATATATATATATATAACCAGCAGAGATGAACAATCGTTCACATGGAACTGAGATAGCCGGTAATGCATAGAATGATCTTGGAAAGGAATGCCAATTCTGGATATCGATGTTCATTAAGTTTCCACCATTGTAAAGGGTCAACCGATTCAGCAACTTTCTTATCCATTTGAGACTCAATTAGCTTAATACTCTCTTCATTTGGTTCACATATAGTTTCATTGTCAATGTCAGTATTATTCTTTGCAGCAGTCTCCATCTACATTAACTGCTATTTGTTGTTCAACATGTGACAATATATATATATATATTGACGACATTGTACAATCACACGGAATGACACTATCCAGTGCCGTCCACCGGGCGCTGGAACGCAAATTATTCCTCCCCACGACGCTTGACGGCAGAAGTGGAAGATGATGATGATGATGATGATGATATATATATTCATGTATGCATGTGTGTGCGTACATTTGTTTGTGTATAAATGCATGTGCATATGTGTGGATATGTGTGCATATATATATATATATATGTGTGTGTGTGTGTACACAATATTATTAAGCCATTATATTTTGCCTGATGAGATACTGTCATTAAACTCTATTATGATCATACATCTTACACAATTTCAATTTCTGGAGTATTCGTTTCTAGTGTAGCATTTACAGTCTATATTTTACTTCATACACGTATAGACATGGCCAATGATTGCGACCATCTGATGTTGAGTCCAAGCCACAGGGTCTTATGTTGCATAATTTGTTTCAGCCTGAATAGTATCCCTGTTGTTTGTACAAATCCTGCTCTTGTTAATCTCTTATCCCTTCTACGTGTATCTTAGATCATGTATTTGCTTGAAGTCTGTTACAGATTCTAGATCTTGTTACATTCTAATGGATTGTTCTCTGTTGCTGACACGAACATATAAGTACTAGCTTTAATCTCAGATTTACAGTTCTATTGCTTTACCGTATATCGTGGGCGTTATTACTTTATGAAAGATGGGAGAGCAATTCTGAGATCAGGAAATTATGCACAACTGTTGCAGTCTCAGATCAAACCTTAACACTTATCCTTGATTGTTGATCTGACAGCTCACAGAGCATGTTTGTTGTGTGTTCCAGAATGCAATTCTTTATTATAGATTTCTAGTGTGAATTACATCTTATGAGTTTGCATAAAGTGGGTGATAGATACAAAGAAGAAGATTTACCAATTTTATGTATTATGCAACAAATGCAGGCAGAACGGAAATTCAAATGTAGTTCTCTTTTTAATTCTCCAGGTTCTTTGCTTGGAGCTGCAATCACCTCTCTTCTGATATTTGTGATTAAACTGCGTCTGCTTATGTTATCATTTGTTTTACAGCTGCCAACATACACATTGTTCTGCCTTTCTCTGTCTCTCTGGCCAATTATGTTCCCACACAAGGCTGTTTTCTCTATTTCATCTCTTGTGTGTGTATAATTCATCACTTTGACATTTTCTTGATTAAAATATAATACAAATGAACGAACGGACGAAAATCTTTATTTTCAAAGGGTTAAGAATTGGGCACGCAGGCCCGTCTGACATTCTGCCCTTCTTCCTCTCATACATTCTTTCATTCAACATCTCTTATGAAGCAATTCTTTGACAACAAAAGAACAATAAGCATTAAAAAGTATGAAAAATAATCAATAATATATAACTCGTTGAGGCAATGTTTAACATGGGCATCATAAATACCCAAGGCGGGTGTAACGTGCCACACATATGGGAATGTTTTTTTTTTTTTTTCTGGCTAGTTGTCGTTCGAGATAATTTACCATTATTATTGTCTTTGTTGCTTTTTTTTTAAAGGAGAATGTAGTATGTTTTGAGGTAGTGTTCAAACAGGTTGCGACTGTATGTATAATGATTGGTGGTGTCTTTGATTTCTTGTGGAAGATTATTCCACAACTGAGTGGCAGAGCTTGTTTTATATAAGTATATCCTAGGTTTAGGGACATGAAGTATATTTAGTCGTTCACTATGTCTTGCGTTATATTTAAACAATGGCCAAAGGTAGCTTGGGGCATTTTGAAATAGGATTTTGTGAGTTAGTTTAGCCTTATTAAAAAGTAGGCGTTTGTGGAGTGGCAGTAACTGAAGACGTTCATGTAGGTTAGAATTGTCTGTAAACTTATCACCATTGATTAGACACACCACACTGCCCTTTTCTGGAGCGAATAAAGGCGTTTTTTTTAATTGATTTGGAGCATCCATCCCAGATTGTGGAGCAATAATCAATATGTGTTTGTATGTGGGAAGTATAGAATATCTTTCTTGTGTTTTCGTCGAGGAAGTTTTTAATTTTGGCAAGTTGGTATACTTTTTTGGCTATTTGTTTAACTAGTGCATGAACATGGTAATTGAAGGATAGATTTTTATCTATGATAAGACCCAGTGCCGTGTGCTTGGTTACACTTTCTGTAGGCATGCTACCAATGTGCAGTTGAAGAGTTCTCTGCGAGTTTAGAGTGTGAAGTCTTTGCCTCGTTCCTATTAACATAGATTTTGTTTTAGAAATGTTAATTTGCATGCGGTTTGCATGACTCCAGTTAACTACACTATTTATTTCCTGTTGCAAGGATAATTCTAGCACATTACGATCAATAGCGTTTGTATATACTGGGCAGTCGTCTGCAAATAAATCGCAGGACGATGACAGATATAAGGGAAGATCATTTATATAAATGACAAATAACAAAGGGCCAAGTACATACCCCTGAGGTACTCCAATATTAGTGGTAATAGCTTGGGATAGAGATTTATTGAGTGATACTACTTGTTTTCTGTCTAATAAGAACGAGTTTATTAATGTCACTATATTAAAGCTTAATTTCATTGTTTCTAGTTTTTTTTTTTAATTGGGATAGTATGATCTATCATATCGAATGCTTTTTTAAAGTCTATAAACATCGTTCCACATAGAGTATTGTTGTTAATATTTTGATGCCAGTTTTCTATCATGTTTGTTAGGGCCGTATGGCAGGAATATTTTGGCCGAAATCCTGACTGACTGTCAGCTATTAGTTTGTGGCGAACTAAGTGCTCTAATGTTGTTTTGTGGATGCGCTTTTCTAGCGGTTTGGATAAAGAGGATAATATGGAAATTGGCCTATAATTACTCATGATACAATCGTCTAAAGAACCAGCTTTTAAATGAGGATACACTTTAGCGATTTTAAAGGGTGATGGGAAGTGACCTTTGGTGAGACATTGATTGTATATAAAAGTTAGTGACTCGCAGATCGCCGGTGCAGCATATCGAAGGATCCGATTACCGATTCCATCTAGTCCTGATGAGTTATTGTTTCTTTAGGCTACTGAGATGAGTAAATACTTCAGTGGTCGTCATTAGCGGTATGTTTGTGGGAATGTCTCCATAGCATTTGCTCTCACAGAATGATGATAATAAAGATACGTCATGAGGCACATCTGGTATTGCGGCCTTCACTTAGTTTATGTCAGACTGAAAGAAACTACTGAATTGATCACATGTAACCTGATTTGATGGTAACGATTGTGATAATTTGTCAAGGTATTAATTGCTTTCCATATATCTTTAGTGTTGGTTTTACCTATTATTAAGTTCTTAAAATAGTTTTCCTTTTCCTTTCGAATAACATATTGAACTTTTTTTTCTCAGACTACGGTACATAGTTAGATCTCTATTTTTATATGCCATGTCCTGGTCTCTCATAAGTTCAACTACCTCCTGTGTGATCCACGGGGCTTAGTGTGATGTTTAACACGAACATCCTTAAATGGAACATGTTTATCAAATACGCTTAGAAAGGTCTTCAGCCAGTGTTCCAGAGCATCATCTGGGTCAGGAAGCTGGTAAACGTAGTCCAGAGATGAGTTGAGCAAGTCTTGTAAGAAGGCATCTTGATTGAAGTTTTTGTAATTTCTCTATTTTATACTTATATGTTTGTGTTTGGGAGTTTTGGTACCTCTTTTCGATCACGTGCAACATACTGGGTAGTGATCGCTCATTGCATTAATAGGTACAGTACATTCTGTGATGTTGTCAGCACACGTAGTATAGATATGATCTATAAGTGTTGCAGATGAATTTGTTATTCTAGTGGCTTGTTTGACTAACTGTTGTTAGCTGTAACCTACTGCTGTTAACTGTAATACTGTACAACCAGACAATTATTAGGTCAACTTACCCTTTGGTCTCTTCTTTGTCTTGTAACAATACAGTGCTATACCACTAAAAACGATTATAACCACGGCAACAGGAGCTATAACAGCAGAGCATAATATGTTGCACGCACTGCCAACGTTTAGTGTTTCTAGTAAACAACAAACAAATAAATTCAGCATTACATTCAAATTATATACTACACACAAACATTGCAAAACAATGATAGAAGTTCCAAAGACAAACAATATGACAATTTCCATGAAGCTAATGAAGGTTACATTTGAAAGACAGAATCATAATTAATAACAACGTTGTGTGACATCTGCAGTATGTACGTGACGAGATGCAATGAAATATGCCAGGCAATAAATCGTGCATGCTATGGTTTGGTTCTTCGTTATTTAGAATTATAATTGTTTTGGAAATAAAATGTGTATATGCATATGGCATACATTATTTATTTCATTTTATTATCAAAGATGCTATGTTAAGCAATCAGTAGATTACCGTCTGTAATGGTCTCTATTGTTACAGATATACATCTATTGATGGCATCCAATGTTTCCTGAACTGTGTGTTGCCTGTCAAATCATTATACAATAAAGTAAAGGACCTTTCTCATGCCTTGAGGCATACTTGGCATATGGTTCTAGCATAATATGTGTACAGGCCAATCAATAATCTGGGAGTCATGTGATCATATAATATTTTCTGGCACTGTGATGGGACGCTTCGGATAACATCAGCATGGATCTCTCATTTTACATTAAGAATACAATCAAGGAGGAATGAGAAGGTAGAAAATTGAAACTGCATCGCACTGCTCAGCGTTTACAAATCAATGACGCAAACTTGCGTTAGTAAACTGCCTTTGCACAAATCGAACATAGTTTGGTTTCTGCACTTTTTGTAACATCTCTGATTTGATGTCATACATACCACAGGTCCATCAGCTAAAGATGCTACAGGGTGTAATGAACTGAGAGCTAGTTTTGGGCTTCAAACAAAATGCTGAAATGTATCCCCAGTTAACATGTCGCAAAAAGCGACTGAAAAATTACTTTCAGCCAGACTAATATATGAATTGACCAATAGCTGGCTCAGGATATCACCAGCTAAACGCAGATAAGTTCAAACATGCTGATGATATTCCTCCATGCCACAGTCTCTATCCATCTAGCATCATTTCTCCTTGTCTGCTTCTGCCTCTCTTCCCCTCGATCTTTCTAGTTGTCACATCACATGACCAAAGAAAGCCGTTTGTCTCTTTCTTACTGTTGTATATAATATTAAAGTTTCATTAGCCTCTTTCAAGCAATCGTCGTTATTAGTTACTCTTGCAGTCCAGCGAATTCGCAACATTCATATAAAAAACCACTTCTCTGTTGCTTCTAAGTTCTTCCTAATTTGTTCATCTATATTCCAAGAGTCACTGCCAGAAAATCAAAACTGGTTCTATATAGCATTTCAGCACTCTCTCTGTTACATTCATTAACAGTGACTTATTGCCTAATATAATCTTCATTTTCTTAAATGCGGCTTTAGCCTGGCCTATTCTGCTGTTAATATCTGTTGTACATCTTCCATCTGATGTTATAAATGCCTCTAGGTATTGAAAATTATCCACTTTGTTAAGAATGTCCACTTCTATTTCTGTGTCACATTTGGTTAAACAAACTTAGGTATATATAATAGGGCTTGGGAATCCTCCATTATATTGTCTTCTAGAAGAATCAGGAGACAAAAGCGATTTTACATCTGTATATTATTTGTCGAAAAGTCTCGATTTTTTGTTGTTTAGAATTTCCAATGGATTTTATTTCCAGTAACTATTTAGCTAAGTAACGAGTCTTTACATTTGTGGACTTTCATTGTATATGCCGATGTATGTTATTTCAACCAGATCTATTATTTTCTCATTTTGTTATATATAGTTGCATTACTATATTTCTTTTATTCTTACCACACAGGTGAGGATATCATGCTATGGTAGGACTAGTTTCTATACATACCTTTTATTATTATCTTGATATACGAAATTTATACGATGTTTAAAATAGTTATAACACACCAGGGTGAAAGTCTGTAGTGCTATTATTATGAGTATCTTTCGTTATGCATATTGCCTATTGTTCTAGTATACTTCAAATTTAATATGTTATCCCACGGTGAGTGTTATATGATACTATCTTGGTTGTGTTTGAAGCATACGTGTTGTGATCTATACATTTTCCATACTACTTGAATGGTATATGATGTGTGATGAATGTACAGTCATTGTAACTCACATGAGGCTGACTCAGAGAATTATCATCGGTAGGTAAGACCGAAGTCAGATACTCGTATATTAACACCACTGAACATTTAATTTGCTGAACCGATTTTGGTGAAGAACGGCTGCAAAGAAAATCAGTGTCTGAATGAGAGAGGTGGACTAATAACACTCAATTTCTCACGACGCAACCGAGAAGGTGAAAGCGGTAATCGTAACGACATGAGCTGTTCGACAACGTAAACTCCTTCCGACGACAGAGTGAGAGAGATAGAGAGAAGAGGAGAGAGAGAGAGAGAGAGAGAGAGAGAGAGAGAGAGAGAGAGAGAGAGAGAGAGAGAGAGAGAGAGAGAGAGAGAAGATAAACCTGGATGAGAAATATTGCCAGACATCACTATGTTTGCATATATGTATGCTGGTAATGTATAAATAGGAATGTAAATGTGTAGATCTTAGAGACCACACATTATTAATCGTCGTTTTCTAGCTCTCAATCAGTGTGCCAGGTTACACGATCCGGTTCAGTGACAACAAGGAAAAACCTGGTGGAGAAAAAGACTTACATTCGCAAAGAACACTGTCTCATCTGACCCAAAGGAAAATCTCATTCTGAGCCCTTATTCCTGTCATGCTAGTAACATTTTCAGTTCCGGACTTTATCGTACATGTTGACGTAAAATCATATTATTGTTTACAACATTTCATTGGACTTTTTGTCAGGATGGCGGAGGCCTGTCCTGTAGTGTTGTTTTGTAACCGCTCCTATTTTCGCTTAGAAGATGGATAATTTCATCTCTTGCGTGTAATTTGTGTGCAAGAATGTAAACCAAGAGTTTCTACTCAAGATTTCTTGTCGGTGCTACTGAGTTTCGTGAATCTGAGCGAATCAATTGAGTAAATCTTTGCAACATGTGAGTTACCGTGTGAAGTATTGCTTTTTCAACATGATGGACCAGAGTTTGTGCTCCGTCCGGAAGGCAGACAACCTACCAAGGTGACGGAGGCAGCGTAAGCGCATGGCAGACGAATTGGAGCCCGACATTTTAGACTCATATGCGACAGTCTTGGCCTCAATAATACTTTATTCTCTATTGGAATTGTGCCAGCGCAAAAAAAAAAAAAAAAACGATACAATTTTGGAAAAGCTGGTATACATGAAGGATATTGTATCTCTTCAAGAGACGAAACTGGTGTTAGTTCACTCCATATTGCCGGCTTCAAATGTTTCTACAACAGGCGAAATCTGGGAATGGCGCCAGATACTCGTTTAATATTACCTTTCATTCTTCTTTCATTGCTGAGGCTACACATTATCCATTTTTGTTCCTGATGTCCGTGTTTCACTCTTGTTATTTCTAGTTTAGCCTTAAGAATGATATATACGTAAAAATGCCTGAAAATAGCCAATTGCAAATATGGAGTCGCATTCCGAAGTTCTAGAAGCTATCAGGAGACGTAGCATATCACAAGAATATTCAAAAACCAAACCAAATGCGTTTATTCAAAGAGAAATGACAAAGTGTGCCTCACTCACTCCCATGGTGAGAGCGCTGCTTCAATCAAACAGAATAGTATACAACATGAAAGAGAAGCGTGAAGAAATAATTGGCGTTTTGAAGTTGAGCAGACGAGGAGCAGTTTGGGAACTGTAAATGAAAACTAAAGGAACTATTTCGTCTGAAGAAAGAAAACAGCAAGAAGGAATAGTCTATGTGGATGAGACGACCATTGCATTCGTGGAGATACTAACCTCTCTAGCGGAAATTAATGTAGGAGATAAGGATGCTCAAACAGCCCTTATGGGGTTGTGCACTCCTATGACAACCACCACATAACAAGAGGTAATAGACATGGGATGACAGGTCTTCGGTTTACCCATTGCTAAAATAAAAAGAAAATTAGGAAAAGGAATACATGGCGTACTTTTACAGTTACCTAGGTGATAACTGTTTGCACCACAGTAAAAGTGGTTTGACTGGTCACCAGTACATGATTCTCGGGAATCCCATTTTACTTCTTACTTCTACCGGGAGTGAATATCGAGCACAGGAGGACCGGAGGAACGTTTTAAAGACTAGGAAATTTTACAACTATTGAAAACAAGAAGACAAAACAAAAACAATCCTGTCAAATATGAAGAAATTAACAGAAAAGTCAGAATATGTAAGGAGGTAAAATAAGCATGGCTCGAGAAAAACTGCATAGAAATTGAAAAATAAAAAACAACACAACAGTAAACATATTAAACTACTGCACAAACGAATTCAGGAGCTTACTAATAAAAGAACATATACATCAGCAGGCTGCCTAAAGACAAAAGATGGAAAAATCATAATAGAAAAAGATAAGATTTTACATGTATGGTAAGATTATGTGGGAAACCTGTATGATGATAACAGAGAAAAACAGTAATAATATTCAAAATAATAACGAAGTTAGATCAATATTGAATATGGAGGTTCAGAATGCTCTTCGCTGGTTGCTGAGGATGGAGACGAAGCGCTTATGGGAATGTCCCGAATGCTGTGATGTCGGTTCCTAGATCAATCAATCAATCAATCAATCAATTAACCATATGAAAGATGACAAGACCCCCACTTCAGACAGCATCATAACAGAAAAGAGTATTGCTTTAGAAGAATATGGCATAGATAAAGTTACCAGACTGCTGAATACATAACATGATACTGAAAATATATCTCATGAATTATGTAACTGTATTTATTGCAATCCCAAACAATTTAGGAGCCTAGGAATGTGATCAACATCGAACAATTAGTATAATGAGACACATCACGAAGATTTTGCTAAGAATTATCATGCAAAGAGTTTGGAAGAACATACAACCTGAAATAGGAGAAGAACAATGTGGGTTTGCAGAAGGCATGGGTACAGAAAATACTATGCGTATATTGAGAACAGTAATTGAATGTTTTATAGAAGTAAACAAAGGTCTATATCTTTGCTTTATTGACTACACACAGGCTTTCGATAAAGTGAAACATGTCAACATGATAAGTATGCTTGAAGATCTACAAATTAATGGAAAAGTCCTTAGACTTGTAAGAAACATGTATTGAAAACAACAAGCTGCTATAAGAATTGATAATGAAGTAGGTCAATATCAGCCTATTTAGAGAGGTTTGAGACAGGGATGTGTAATGTCCCCAGATATCTTTTCCCTGTACAGTGAAAATATTTTAAAGAAATATAGAAGATATTGAAGGAATCAACATTGGGGGACGAAACATCAATACTATTAGATATGCAGATGATACAGTCTTGATTGCGCACAATTAACAGGACCTGCAACATTTAGTAGATGCGGTTGTTGCACACAGTGAACAACTAGGGTTAGGATTGAATTGTAAGAAGACACATATTATGGTCGTCACTGGGAAAAAGGAAATACCACAATGTAATATACAAGTAAATGGGCATATTCTTAAACAAGTGAATCGGTATAGGTATCTCGGAACAGTCATAACATCTGATGGGAGATCTTTGAAGACATTAGAAAAATAATTAACATTGCGGAGGTAGCCTTTTGCAAGATGAAAACATACTGACCAATCAAAAGAAATCAATTGAAACGAGAAAAAGAGTGTTGAAGTGCTACATAGAACCTGCACTTTTGTATGTATGTGAAGTGTGGACAATGAGCAGACACGCTGAAAAACATCTGATGGCTGTAGAAATGTGGCTTCTGAGGAAATGCAAAGAATACCACGGACAGACTGAAAAACCAATGAACAAGTCCTTCAAGAAACACATTAAGATCTTAAACTGATTAGAGACATTAGTAGTAGTAGTCACATTTTTTGGACATGTTATGAGAAGATATGAATTGGAGAACTTGGTGACAACTAGCAAGATCAAAGGGAAGAGACTAAGGGGAAGACCGAGAAGTAACAACCTGGATGGCTAGGCCACGTGGCATCGTCGAGACAGAAACACGGAGCTGATCCACGACTCTGTTGATAGAGTGAGATGGCAAAACATGACCGCCCACGCTTATTGGCAAGGCACATGATGGATGGATGGGCAGTGTACAGCCAGTGTATGTCCCAACTCGTATTTGTAGTAACTTATGTTTATAAATGTTTGCTAGACCATAAATATCTGAAAGTTTGCAGTCATCTGGTATCTGTTTTATACAATTGATTTCATTAATGCATGTATATCATAGAAACAGGTTATTTCTTGCTTTCATGTAGATTTGGTGATGTCTGAGACAATACTTTTCAGTGTTTCGTTAATATATATCTAGTTGACTGTTGTTCATTCCTCAAAGCTGCACAACGGTGCTGTCATTGTGTCTGAAGTGATACATAGCTAGTCAATTGGTCATATAGATGTTGCTCCTAGTTGGTTGAGTTTGTTATCCATGCCAAATGGCTTATTAAGTATCTTTTAATAGACCAACCAGTACTAGATGGTTGATGGAGGCAATATCACATGGGCCAGCTTTTACTTCTAAGAACATTTCCTGGTACCAATTTTATGGGGGTTTGTTCTGAGAGCCCAGGTCAATTTAAAAACAAAACCCACCTTGTTAGGGATTTTAATACATGACTACCAGGCCAGCGGAAAAGCATGCTAGCCTCCGTGGTACTGTAACTTCCATCGTATATATGTCAAAGTTGTACAACAGTCCTAATATATTGTAGCATACTTGTGTAATTATGAAGAATCTTTTTCTCCGCTATCATTACTTGTGAAACAACAGTATACTAGATGTAAGAAACTATATAAGCTATTTCACTTCAAATACCTTTCAAATGAGTATGAGCTGGTAAATAAACAGGCTTACCTGTGCAATTGCGTCCTTTTATGTAGTCATTGAGATTACAAACTGAGTATGATAGATCCAGATCTCTTGTAACATCTGAAGCTGGTCTAGATGTTTGGTATGTAACACACATCTCAGCATTGCCGGTGACCACAGCTCCATTTAGTGAAATTCGAGGATAACAAGGCTCGGGTGTATTGGAGCAGCACAACTCCAGGTAGTTTGATTCGTTTGATGACAGGCTATAGCTGCATAGTCCAGATGTAGTCAGGTTTCCTGTCACACCAGTAACAGTTAACGCCAGATGTCCATCATCCACATCTAATCAGAAATATAAACATTAACAATGCTTTCAAATAGTATCATATGTTACATAGTGTATTTTCACTGTCAGAAACATGAAATTATTGTACAATTGTATCATAAATTGGAAATAAAAGTTGGCTGATCAATTTGAGGAGACCCAACCGCACAATCAGCCAAGCAATTGATTTAATTAACAGCATAAAATGTGTATACAAGAAGAATTTTATGACTAGGATATCATTGCGTCATCTGCTGGTAAAACCATATACAATAAGGTAGTAGTAACACAACAATCCACAGACACAATAGCCAGAATAACTATATTTCAAAACAGATGGTGCCTACACAATGCCTATGCACTAGTTTATGTTGTTGTCCCAAATGGTGCACTATTGAATATGATAAACATAAGCAAATAAGAAGAATCGTTGATTCTATTTAAGAAATAATCTACTACTAAACAGTTGCGTATCTCTTACGGGACGTTGCAGTCAACACCAGAATGTTTCAGCTGCTGTTGATGTACTAGGCAAGTGTTACGTTCAGTAGTTTGCCATTTATTTCTGAACGACTGGCTCCCATACAAGCATGTTATAACACAACGCGAGACGGTCTGCTGCACAAGTCGGTTGCAGCTGAAGAAATAATCATAACATGTTTTATGACTTTCTCAGCAGATCATTAAAACGTGTATGTGTTAAAGGAAATAAAAGACTGTGCACTGGAACCAGATTGTGTGAGAAATGTTCAAATGAAGGATCTAAGTGATGCAGAAAAAGATGGTTAACTGCTTCAACCACAGATTAATCTCAAATCTGCCTGAAGAGTGGTTGCACTGTTATCTCACACCACTCCCCAAGTGAAAACGAAAGACCATACTAGATTAGTTAGTTAGTTAGTCGCGGTTCCAACTTCACAGCAACGGGTAGTCCCAATTATGCCCTGTTCCTGTGCCAGTGAATATCACATAAAATGCTCCTCACTGTCCCATGTAAAAAGTGGGAAAGACAGGAGTCTTGACATCCAAAAGTCCGAACAGGTACACTGTACATAATGCCGCCGCTAGAATGCCAAACACAAAAGTCCTGCACCAAAAATACAGTTCATCTTTGATGGAAGCGGCGGTCATTTCCCCATCCGGATGTTTTTCTAGATGTTCATCCACGCTGTCTCGATATTTCTAGATGTTGTTCCGTTTCTATATGTTTCCTAGCCAGCTACGCCATCCCCCCCCCCCCCCCGACCATGCAGTTCACGCCACAAACAACCTCCGACAGATGTACACACATTTCACTGTACGTAATGCCGTCGCCAGAATACCAACACAAAAGTCCTCCACGAAAATACACTTCATTGTTGAAAGAAGCGGCAGTTACTAGAAGACCAGCAGCAAAAACCAGTCAGTTCTGCGACACAGCCAGCAAAAGTCCATACTAGATTAAATTGTCATAAGGTTCATTACTTTACATACTACTTATGTCAAAGTGTTTGAAAACTGCAAGATCATTTGGAGAAATACAAAATTCTTTCATTGTGATTGAGGAGTTATACACCAAGAAGTGATACTTGAACAAACGCAGCAAACATTAGATTGGAACTCTGAGCCGAACATTACTGCACCAGGGTTTCCACAGGGACGTGTAATTTCGCCAGTGGCTGTCAACACCTACACACATAAGACAGCAGCAATTGGGTCATCAGGTATTCGAAGAATATTAACATTTGCTGTTGACATCATTTGTTTAGAAAGGAAAGAGACAGGGAAGAAATATCTCGTGAACTGCAGGCTACTGTAGAGAACGTGGATGAGTGGTGCATGGAAACAGGTTATGTCATCACTGTTAGCTTGACGTCAGTTCGACAAGAGTGCCGTATGCTATAGTAGTCATTATGCATCTCTGGGCGAAATATATCACAGCAGTTTACTACGCTGGACCTGATCACAATGCTTACCAGTTTTGCACATACATCTCGCTCAACGCCACGAACAAATAAAGACAGAAGAGGGAGACATTCGTTCTCTCCTTCTCTCATTCCCGTGTGTTGAAGATGGCTGTAGATTAGGGGGAAGCAGAGGTCGGTATAGACGTTACAGCTTGACTTTTGTAAACCAGACTCTTGTATGAACCAAGAAGCTATAAGGTTTGATATTAAGGACCGATTGAAGGTGTCCAGACTTGCCTCTTCCTATAGCTTAAGATTTAATGCACATCAATGCACTTCTCTGAAACCTGAAGATAAGACGACGTTAGATATCTTAGAACCCTGATGGCAGTTCCGCCATTTGCAGAGCAGTAGGGACAAGAATTTGCGGCTATCTTAAAGTTGAAAATATATATTCTTAAGTGCAGGGACGTTTTAAACACACATATCTCACAGAGGCAAAGTTTTACCTGCCCCTGTACATCATATGACATTGAAATATAATCCACAGACGCTCTCTTACCATGAATTTGGGAGGCACATCAAGTTAAAAATATTCCAAACGAAAAACACGACTGTTTCTCTTGAAATATAACGTGAAGTATGTCGTTCTAGGCTTGGGCTGTCCCATCAGCCACATTGGCGACGCGACTGTATGGCTCGGAAGGCTGGACATTGAACAAGCAGCTATAAAGTCGCATAGAAGCCCTGGTGATGTGGATATACAGTCGAATAGGTCGTATTTCATGGAAACAAAAACGATCACATGCAGAGGTCCTAGAAAAACTGGGAATGAAGAGAGAGTTGATGAAAGAAATAAAGAGGAGACAAGTGAAATATTTTGGCCACGTTAAAAGACATGATACTCTTATAAAAACCATACTGGAAGGCAAGGTTGAAGGCAAGCGAGCAAGGGGTAGACAACGATACAAGTGGGAGGATAACATCAAGAGATGGACTAACATCAGCCTGAGAGAATGTACAGTCAAGGCAAGAGACAGACAGTGTTGGAGATCCATTGCAGCCAACCTTCATTGCGGAGACAGCACCTGATTGATTGATTGATTGAATCGATATAATTACCTCAGAACAGTCATAACATCTGATGAAACATGCGTTGAAGAGATTAGAACAAGAATCGCCATGGCGAAAATAGCCTTTAGCTAGATGAAAAACATTCTGACCAATAAAAAGATGTCAATTGAAACGAGAAAAAAAGTGTTGAGGGGATACATAGAGCCTGTTCTTTTGTATGGATGTGAAACTTGGACAATGTGCAGTCAAGCTGAAAAACACCTGATGGCTGCAGAAATGTGGTTTCTAAGGAAAATGCAAAGAATACCATGGATAGATAGAAAAACCAATGACCAAGTACTACAGGAGACAAATGAAACTCGTAAACTGATTAGAGAAATTAGACGTAGACAGCCACAATTGTTTAGACATGTTATGAGAAGAAATGGATTGGAGAACTTAGTGACAACTGGCAAGATCGAAGGGAACAGACCAAGAGGAAGAACGAGAGGAAAATACCTGGATGGCTTGGACACATGGCATGGACGAGACAGGAACACTGAACTGATCCACGACTCTGGTGATCGAATGAAATGGCGAGTCATGACCGCCCACGCTTTCCTGCATGGCACATGATTGATTGAGAGTCTATTCTTAAGGACTATATTCCACTGCACAACCACGCGATATTTTTTACTCTTCCGGGAATGTCCACAGACCTGAACAGTTCCTAAGAACTAACTTATTTGTACAACTGGGAGGGGGGGGGGGCTCTTAATCAATTAAAAGAGATACAAGACAGGCAATTCAGGTGAACATGCCTGCCCTGCTTATGTCTATTTGTGTGCAAGGTTAATATACGCTGCATGTCTTCTATCACATGATCCTCCCAATGTCCAGTCTATTGGGACCAATCATTTAGACATTTCTTCTACCTATGTCAGAAATCTTCAGGGAATTGTTGACCTGTTCAGGAGTAGAGACTTCTGCCCTAGATATAGCATTTCTCAAATGAAACACCACAGGAGGACAGGGATGATACTACATCCCAAGAAATGAGAATACCAAACACTTTCATACACCAGGCATCTCCATGACTTTCTCTCCCAGCCCAGCTGTGGTAAGAGCCACATTTTACACCAGGTTACAATGCTATAATCACATCAAATGATTTAATTATAACTCAAATTATTATGATCCACCTGGATTCGACGATTAACTCAAATTATGATCCACCTGGATCATATGTTTAATTCATAACTTTAGTTTTTTTGATCCATCTGCAGCTGTTGATTTGTTGTTTACTATATCTCTGTCATAACTTTACTTTGTGTTTTTCAGTTGATTTTCACAATATATTTACCTGTCATCATCAGTACAGGTTACAAGGACTTCCATGAATATGTGCAAAATGTTATTTAATAGCCCACCAGCACACCATGTGGCATTCTGGTGATCATATGCAAATTTACAGAACACAGTTACGAATTTTTTTTTTCTGTAAAGGTGCTTCATTCATTCATTCAGTAGTATGTCCTTTGCAGATTCTCGCTCCTATAACAACCTTCCGGAAAACCTCTCTATCATAAGCAAAATGTCCCACATCTGAACACCTATCTGGAGATCATCCACCACATCCTGCACCCATCTTCTCTTTGGCCTTCCTCTTCCTCTCTTCCCAGGCATATACCCCTCCATTATTGTTCTCTCCAAACTTTCGTGACGTTTCAAGTAACCAAAATATTTCAATTTTCTTTGTTTTACCGTCTGAAATAGCCAACCTTCTTCAATACTCAGCTCTTAAAGTATGGATGCATTTGTTCCTTTCTTTATCCAAGATATTCTTAGAACTTATCTATAACTTTTATATTCAAAGACATTTATGCGTTGTTCAGCTTGTTTAGTAAGTATCCAGGTCTCACAGCTTCATTACTTTGTGTTACTTCATATTGTTTACATTTCCACAACTTTACCGCAGTTGCGCTAATTTCAATGATCATATGCAAGTGCTACAAACAACAAATTGAAGCCAATAGTGCTTTAATGTGTCAGGCGGACCACAAGCTATCCGCTTACATTTTTCTCCAAATTGTTATTGACCATCAGTAGGGGAATACACGTTATTCAAAAGAAAAAATAAGAAAATAAATGAAACTGAAACATTCAGATGTGTACAAGTTCATGCATACTTATAATATATCCCTGGAAGAGTTAATCAACCCTGTGATATATAACTAAAACAAACAGCGCATGATGAAGTAGGGATTGCTCTGTTATCATCATCAAATATGCCTTGCCGACTGATGTAGACGGTCATGTTTCTCCACATTTAGCAATCCCCAACAGCATGCATCTACTCAATATCTGTTTCCACAAATCTTCCTAGTTGTCACGTGTTCCAGTTTTTCTCTTCTCATTATGTGATCAAGACGTGAGAACTTTCTCTTTCTGATGTTTGTGACCAGGTGTCTCTGTGTCACAGCCTATTTCAAAACATTTAGATTACTCATTTTGGCTCTCCAATGAATTTTCAGCATTCTTCTGTAAAACCACATCTCTGAGGTCGCAAAGAAAAGCACATTTATTGTTGGGCATATTTTGCTGCATCCCATCAGGTGCATACTTTAGAAATCACACAACATAAACTAAAGTAGTTAGATAAATGCTTCAAGTTGAAATATACACACATATTTCCACATTGATTTAAAACGTCTACCATGGAAATTACGTACTGTGAATTCTGCTGCATTCACGTGATGAGATGCAGCGAAATATGCAAGGCAATACATTGTCCTATTTATTATTTGTGCCGTAAATATGGAAAACAATGGAAAAACTCTGATTTGAGTGTCAATTGATTGATTTCCTTGTACAGGATTTACAGCCCCATGTTAAAACTGGTTAGATGTAACATGCAATAATTATTTTTCTAATCGCCTCCGACAGGGATTTATTGCATGCAATGTTGTTTCATTTTAAACAAGTTAGAATTTATTTTTTCACTACTATTGATTGATTTCAGGAAAAAGGCTTTCGATAGAGTAGACAGATACAAATTATGGACCATACTTGAAGACTATGGGATACAAGGGCAACTGCTAGAAAACTTCATAGCCATGTACCACTTGAGCCGAAGTGCAGTAAGAACACAAGAAGGTATATCAAATATGTTCACAGTTAATACAGGGGTGAGGCAGGGATGTGTGCTCTCTCCCCTGCTATTTAATATCTACATGGACAGAATGTCCAAAGAAGCAAGTCTTGACAGATTCAGAAAATTTAGAACTCTTTACTCCAGATGAAACAACTGATCCACAGGAAATAAATGAACTTCTATTTGCAGATGATCAGTGCCTGTTTTATAGTGACGAGGACAGACTGCAAGATCATATTAATAATCTGAGTTCAACATGCATGAGATACAATATGAGTATAAATACAGCCAAAACCGAAGTAATGCGAGTTAGCAGATCGCCGAACCCACTAAGTATACAGATAGATAGCACAACTCTGAAACAAGTTAAAGAGTTCAAATATCTTGGAAGTATGATCACAGAAGATGGCAGATTGGACAGAGAAATCGAAATCAGATGTTGTCGTAATAAGTGTCGTCCCTGGGGTTAGGGGAATCAACACCCACATTCTTTTAACTCCATATCATTATCTTGAGGATCTCCTGGATCTCAATGAACATGATCAAGAGGATAGAGGAGGGGTCGATCCGAAGAGAATGGTTGCTGCCTCTGGATCGGTCTCGGCTGACAAAGATTAGTTTCATCTTCGTGCCAGGGCATGCGTGGGTCCAAGGAAATGAGCGGGCTGACAAGCTCGCAGGTGAGGCTACTGTGGAGGGCGGACGCGCCATGGACCAGGCTGACATTCTGAATGCTCTACGAGAAGTAAGACTCTTGCATGATCCAAGTGATGACTGTGAATCTACAAACATGGCCAGACTGCGAAAACAGCAAATTAAAAGAGGAGTGGCCAAACAAGAACACTACGCAGGAAGCCAAAGAAGATTGATAAACCAACACAGAACTGGCGTTCTTAGCAGCTACACGCTGCGGGATTTGCTGAGGAGGGGATCCGAGCACTTATGGACTGAATGATTCGATATGCAGTGAGGATGATCTGTCGGCTAACTAACTAACTAACTATCTCCTGGATCTCTGTCCACAAAACCCCATCAGTCCTTGGATCACTCTCTCTCTCTCTCTTTCTCTCTTCTTCTTCTTACCACTGGACCATGCCCCCTCTCATTCTGTTCCAAAACATACTACACAACTCTAGCTTTAAAAAAATGACAAATTAATTTAATAAAGAAAAGTGTCAGGTATGTGCAAAGTGTATGTGTAGAATGTCTGTCGTATAATCTAGTGTGTATGCAGAATCAGACCGAACAGCTCAGGATCAAAGTCTGCCTCATTACAGTACCGGCCACACCACAGCACCATAGATCAAGTACAGAAGGACCTCACCAAATGATGCGTCTCTCCGGCCAGATGTCGACTTCCTCCAGTGGCTCTTGGATAGTCCGGATGCCTGGTCACCAAAAGTGGATATAGTCCAATACTGACCATGAATCTGACACACACAGTGTAACTAATATGTCACTAAAAGTTCTGTGACCTGATAACCCTTGTACAGTAAAATAAATGTTTACTGTCACTTTGAAACTAACTGTTAGTAGTTAATTTCTCACACGAATTCACCACTTGGAAAAACGCAATGTTAATTTTCAATTTCTCTATATAACTACTATTGTTCCTGGTACTGGTGGTATTGTAAGTATCTTCACTCTACTATGCTGATAACTACCACTGAGGAATCACTCTTAGATGATCATCGGTTCCTGCTCAGCAGAGGCCAGGTTCTTGTCGACCTTCTGGGTTATGGGCCCAGTGCAAAAGCCGCTGAGTAAAAAACTGCCTTCAATGCTCGAGCCATAATCTTCTTCTATGACTTTTCTGCTAGCTTTTTGGAAAACATAGTGGAACCTGTTAAAGAGAGAACACACCTGGTGAGAGCAACACGATTCCGACCTTTATTAGGTGAGTGCAGGCCGACGGCCGCACTCAGATATATAACAGAGAACTAAACTCTGTCATAAGGCAGAGGAGCTCATCACATCGGTCTGAGTCATGGTAAGACAAGGAAAGACTAAAGGAAAAGTGCAGAAACCCAGTAGATACCCTACTGGAAGATCCCACCATTTGACATTTCCTTTATTCCCCCCCCCCAACCATCCTCAATCTCCCTAAATATCATCCCACTACATTGTTCTTAACTCACTGAGTTAATTGATATCTCACACTAGCTAGTTTAAGCAACGCGATAGCCTACTGCTGCCGACTCTCCTATAATACGTTCTAACAACGCACATTACTACACTCGATTCCCAAGAATAATCTAATTTGGGTCTATTTAATTAAATACCATATATTTATTCCTGTTTGAAATTGAGACTACTAAATCACACAACGGATAAATGTCCGCCGATGTAAATCAACATAAGACACTGTAGTCTCTCTCCATAATCAAACCAGGAACATCACACACGTCCTTGTTGCCTCACAACATTTGGTCGACTCCCGCCAAAGTTGTTTGTCCAGACTGTTTTAATACTGTGTCTGAATGACGTCACAAATCTGACCAGACACTAGGCGTCGAGAAGCTATTCTTCTCTATCCTTTTTCGACTCGATGTAAACAACTGGCCGGCTGTCCCGCTTTAATCTGGGGAATTGTTCCCGGTACCCGGTACTCCAAAAAGTCTTGCCGGCTTGTGATCTGTAGACCTGTTCCCCCACAACAAAAGATCTTGCCGACTCCCGTCAGAACAGTTGTCTCCAACATCAAAGGATGGCGCCCGCCTGTAGACGAATGGCTCGAAAGTCTTTCATCGATCGACAACTCCAAGAATTTCCGCGACAGATGTCAAAAAGCTAGTGCACTTACATATCAACTATCACCCCTACTGAAACATCCGAATATACCCATGTCCGCAAAACGACAGATAATAAACAGCATATTCACAACAACCTTATGCTACCAATCTCAAACCTGGACTTTATCCAAATTGCACCTTCGCAAAATCAACACCTGCGAAATGAGATGCCTGAGGACAGCTGCCAACTTAACAATCAGAGACCGAGTAAAAAATTCTATTATCAGACAGACTGTGGGATCAACACCTTGTGGCACATTTATTGAAAGACAGAAGATCAAGTGGTTTGGCCATGTCGTTAGAATGCAACACCAACAACTACCATCACTGGCCTTACATCAAAGATCATCTGCGACGAGACCACGAGGATGTCCAAGAAGAAAATGGATTGACGACATCAAAGACATTGTTCAACCACACGAAATGACACTATCCAGTGCCGCCCACCGGGCGCTGGAACGCAAATTATTCCTCCCCACAACGCTTGATGGCAGAAGTGATAGATGATGATGATGATGATGATGATTGATTGATTGATTGATTGATCTAGGAACTGACATCACATCATACGGGGAATTCCCATACGCGCTCCGTCCTCATCCTTAGCAGCCAGCGAAGAGTTCCAACACCTATAGTACCATTAGCAATCTGATTATATGTCCGTCTTGCCTTTCTTCTGAGCGTGGAACGTCCGCCAGATCCCCTCGTTACTCTTCGCTGCCTCATTATTACTAGACCATGATGATCCATTTGCTCCTCCGAGGTGTACACGTGTTCCCACAAGGCCGCAACCACGTCTGCCTTGTTATGCATCAATACTCCACCAAGTTTTGCAGAGCCAGCCAATCTGTCCGCCTGTTCATTCCCCAGCTATACAGAAGCATACATTAAGTAGTGGTTCAGGAGATGCATGCAGACTCAGAAGTTTAAACACTAGAAAATACAATTATAAAGAAATATTGAAATGATAAACAAGATGATAATGCAGCTGCATTATGCACAGTGTACCTGTGCGGGTTGTTGGATTGCCGAGACTCCTGCCTATTCCACTTTTCACATTGGACAGTGGGGAGCATTGTGTGTGATATTCACTGGCACAGGAACGGAGCATAATAGGGACCACCCGTTGCCGTGAAGTTGGAAATTCGACTAACTAAATAACTAACTAACTAACTAACTAACTAACTAACTAACTGTAAAACAAGTTTGTATTATTGTTTGAAGGTGTTAAAAGGCAGGCTATCATTTTTAAGAGGTTTCAAACTGATTTTATCTTTTTCAATAACTAGCATTGGCAACGTAAATAAAAAAGATCAGGGATGCAACAGAATCAGAACTGAAGCAGCAACTAAAGAGAGAAGCACAAGAGAGAAACGATATAACATATATGAGATAGTTAAAGTAACACAACATTGTAACAGAGTAACTTGCCGTAAATCTCCTGTAAAGTGTAGTTCCCGTTTGAATATATGTTAGTTCCATTGTTGTGCTGCCATTGTGCCCTGATTATTGCATTATTGTCATCCGTTTGTATTGTGTTGTTTACCGTAAAGTGAGCTTGGTCTGTGGTTGTGTTATAAAAACACCCGCAATGGTCAGCTGGACTTGGAACACATTTGGATGCATTTATACCGAACTGACATATCTGAAACACGAATGGCCATACGTCAATACATGGTTTTACAGAACGTCATGCAAAACTTTTACTCTACATCCGTGGTGTACGTCATGGATGTGTTTACATTTAATGACCTCAACTGGAGGGCAGTGGGCCATAAAGGATAACATCGCTCACGCTCAAACTTCAGGTGTGCTGATTGTGCGGCAGCGGGTTCAGTCTTTACATAGATCAGTTGGACTTGAACGTTGACTTGTCGCCCTTGGCATGGGGATATAAATTTCATGTACTTCAGAAGACAGAGTGGGTTCACCTAATGGCGTGGAACATTACTACTAATGAAAGCAAATCCACATTAAAAAATCAGTCCAATTGTAGCAACTACTAGTCGCCGTAGCACATGTATGGACTACGCTTGAGTTCAAAGTGAACGGAGAAAAAAAGACCTGATCTAAAGTGGCCGAGGATCTTGGAACAGGTGGAACTTCAGAGATATGGTGTGTCGAACAGAGTGATTTATGGTATACACTCTTGCACTCACCAGTCCAGTCTGAATACATTGTTTTCATGACTGACCAAGACTCCATTCTGTGTTCTAGCAAACAAGATGCTCACAATGGAGGTAGTGAACCATAATTCATGCTGCAAAAACCAGGTTGTAAACCAGTCACAAATTAAATACGCTGGAAACATTTTAAAAACAAAATTAAAACTAGAATATATATGTTTCTTGCAAAAGGAACAAATAATGCACCCTCAAGTGATTAAGCATTCAAAATTAGAAGATACCAATGGTTTTGGTGTAATAGGCCGGACAATTTGAAATGTAGAAATACGCAGATTCATACATAACAATACAAGTGCATGTCATATAATTAAATGTAAGGAAAATTAATTAAGTAACATGAATTTGAATTATAAAGTGCATGGATGAATATAGACAACACACATCTTATTTCAGGACCCCAATTGGCTCTTAAGTGAGTGGGCTCTTACGATCCCATGTAGGGGTCATGAGGATTGGGCTGTTTGTGCTGTCGAAGAAGGAGGTGTTATTTGTTATAATAAGAGGGTGTGAAATCTTCTGAAGAACGATGGTTCTGCATGCATGTCAGGGTCTGATATGTAAGTAATAGTGTAAGTGCCGGTATGTAAGCGAGAGTCAGTGTAAGCATAGCTGAGGTCAAGGGCAGTAAGAGACACCACGGCTTGGCTGACGGAAGGTCAGGCAAGAAGTCCGTGGATAGACCCACGTGATGTGGGAAGGTCAAGGAGGAGAGAGTCAGTGTGTGTGAGACAGCGAATAGAGACGGACGTGTGGAGATCTAGAGAGCGATAGAACGATAGAACGATAGTGTTTGTGACGGATAGATGGAGATGAACGTTGTGTGTTGATATTCGAGGAATGTACTAACTGTGATATGTGCGGGATGATGTGAGGCTGCGATTGCGAATGGTCATACGGGCGACAGTGTAAATATCGCCCATGTGAGCTAGCGCGTGGCTGCTGGTGTTGAACGATTGTTTGAGCGTGAAGTGCGACCATGTTGTCAGCCTGTAATATATTGTAATAAATGTTGTTCAGGAGATAGCTCCTGCGAGTTTCCGATTGCAGTCATGTGTTATTAGTATATGTGTCGTAGATGTTGTAATTTGCCTGTCCAAGTCCAGTGAGCTAGAAGGAGGAAATAGTTAGGACTCTGACAGGTATAATGGTGTCAGAAGTACACACGAACCACATACCCAAGTAAAACGCATAAAAGAACGCTACTTATGCAAAGAAGAAGATCAAGTGCATAATTTTGTAAAAAGTTGTAAATCGGAGATTTGTTAATAGAATCAGAACGAAAATAACATCATTTCTTTCCACAGCAGGTTTCAATTCTACAAAGCGACCGACGTAACCAGAACAGGTCAACGGTAACCACCACGAGAATCACGTTCCTGTACATCAAGCGTTCGAGTAAACAGCAGATAAAGATAAGTTGATTAATTTTGATTGCTAAGTACCCAAATCTGCATTCTTTGATTTGCTTGAATAGATATCATCATTTGTACATTTGAATATTAATTAAATACTTAGAAATTAAACTAGATTCAAAATGACTTCATATGACGACCTCAAAGAACTAGCCTTAGAATATACAAGCACTCCGGAACAAGTAAGATACTGGTGCACAAAACATTACGAAACATTGAAGGGCTATTTAAACGATACAAAGTCTCAACTCAAGGAAGACTTGAAGCTGATTGTAAACAGAAATAAGAAAAATAACCTTATCCGCGAATGGACACAGGAATTCGAAAAGAAAATGCAAGACTACAAAATTCCAAAAATTAGATGGTATACATGGTATAGGGAATCCTTACCAATACGAAACACACATCTGCAGGAGATCATACCAAATATGTCAAGAGAAGACTATGATTATTACAAAACAAACATATTATCAAACTACTTAAACGACCTCGACACCCTAATATTAGTGTTACAAGACCTGAAACCAGTCCCAGACATGTCGTTTACCCATTATATAAAGGAAATAAAAAGCCGGTACATGAGGCTAATGTATGAAATTAGAGACACAAACAATGATCAGGCAGTATTGGATTTCTTCCTAATAGGAAAACTTAAAGCAATACTCCCAGCCGAATGCGCAAAATAATTAGAAGAACACAACAAAGAGCCTATCAAAAACTTACTAGAAAAATGCCGCGAATATTACAACCAAAGTATGAACCTGGTTAAGAACACTCAACAGAAGAGTACTGTGAAAGCAACGGCATCTGCAGCCACAGATTGTCAAAACAAACCACAGAAAACAAAACCAGTACTGTGCAAACATTGTAGCACTCCACATACAGAAAATGGAATATGCGATAAAAATCCCACTTATCAAGAATACCTAAATACTATTATAGCACAAAAACTGGGGAAGGTAAACCAAAGGAAATATAGAACAAAATGTCATTTTTCCCTCGCGTATGGCCACAGACGTTTCGAATATGAAGGAGTAAAAAGAATACAGAAAGCAAAAGCAAATGCAGCCATAAACATTACAACAGACAGGTCAGCAAAGAACTTAGAAAAAGTAAACATCACAGAGACGAAAACAAGACCAAATACTGCAAATTCAGAACAAACTGAGTTTTACGCAACAGATTTTGTACCATATTTCAATAATGTTGTTAATATCACTCAGCCTCATTCCTTATTTAAAGAGGGCAATTCTCAACAAGAAAGTGAGGAAATGAACAAAACCTCAAGACTGTCGTTAGGAAAACTAACGTTCCATGAGGGATACATCAATGACACAGTATGCACATGTGTACGCGACACAGGATCCTGTCTTATCGGGCTTCGGAAGAACCTAGCTGATCCTAAAGACTACCTAGATGAGTACATCTATTGCAGAACTGTTTCAGGGACAGTAGAGAAATATCCTATGGCATGGGCCAATATAAAATCACCTTTCCTATCAGGCAGAGTAACTTGCGCATTATTAGACAATCCATGCTGTGATTTATTAATTGGAAATGTATTAAATGTAATAGACCACACAGAGTCCACGACCCAGACATGGCAGAAAGTTAACACCACAACAAACACTGCCTTAACTACACCACTCATCATACAACAACATGATGAACAGACCAAAAGACCACACCATACCAACTTGATTACCACCTCACAACAAGAAAAAACGGAAACTGGTGTGCATCAACAAAGAAAAGAAGGTGCAAATAACAAACATTTCACAAGGGCGAGAAAAAGATCACAAATCATTATGGTACATGCTATACCTCCTGTTAACTACACACATGCCCAAGTGCACACAATGGATGGGTCTACTCGTACTACTCATGGTAAATGCAAAACAAATGTCTTCACAAACAATTTTATTCACACATCATCATGACGCAACACAGATGATATTACTCATGACAAACCAGCTAACTCTGATACTTACATCATTACTGGTGAACCAAAGTTTGTTGTTACCACTGATAAACACTATGTCAAATCAACTCAGACACATACTTATGCTGAACAATGTAAATCATCAGTCGGTGGAATTACTGACAAAAATCAGCAACAAATTACCCTACATATTTTGGAAAATATACACAAATTGCAGAAAAGCATACAAACATGCACGATTACATTTCAAAACTATACATGGTGTATTATTATTATTTGAACTATTGAATGTATACACACATGTACGAGTGCAGGTTTGGAGATAGCACTCAAAATGATCTCAACATGAAATTTGAAAATCCCCACCCTTCGGAAAATTAATTTTAACCGTAACCCACTTTATATCCGTAGATCGAGTAACTCCAGAGTTGCCTTGTCTGCTGTACGACTCCAGCGCTATGATACTAGCACACTCCATTGTACAGACCAACATAAAAGTTCCTTCAACGTGAAAAGTGTCATCGACAGAACAGTAAGACTTAACATGTGATTTCAGGTATCAAACAGTAAGATATACCCATATTGACTTTGTTTCAAACGAGTATCTACAGAATCCACCTTTTGAAATCGACTAACAACGACAAGAACTTCACAAGTATAGACACTCATTTCCAGTGAACAGTTTAATGAACCAGATGCCAACCTACAAACTATGGCAAAGACAGTCACAGACAGACGCACCATGGCCACACTCATAATTAAGGCCACCGAACTTAAAACATTAATTCGTATTTTATATGTGTGAATTCCAGCAATTTTACAGAACGGACTTACAAATTGTCCAAACTTGGTGAAAAGTCTTAATCACTATACAGAAGGAAAGACAATATCATGATATACAGAATACGTCAATAATCGGGTCAGAAAGAAGAAATGCCAAACATTCCAGCACCACAATGAACATTGAACACTGATAATTTAATTCCGTGTGCATAACTTTCTCAGGACAAGAACAGTATCCTATACGTGCAT
This sequence comes from Cepaea hortensis, assembly GCA_963921405.1. Lineage (NCBI taxonomy): Eukaryota > Metazoa > Mollusca > Gastropoda > Stylommatophora > Helicidae > Cepaea > Cepaea hortensis. Next base: position 86,691,386 of record OY992891.1, read on the forward strand.
AAAGGCAGCGACGATGAATATTTTATTGTAAATGTATTAACTGTATGACATCCAATGTCTAATTTTATTATGATATTAGTTAGTATTGTTAGAATGTGACAGTCAGGTCTTAGTCAGATATGACTGAGCTACCGTATAACAGTAGACGGTACTACCTAGTTTCTGTTAGCGCCGAACGTTGGGCGGCGCTTACCAAACCCGACACCCCACATTGTGCCAACGGCTTCGGGCGGAAGAGCGCAATTGGGAGGGTACAAGCCTTACCCTGGTGCGAGGAAATGCAAGCTAAAGACAACATTGTCATGGCAGGGCAGACCAGGCCCTAAGCCTTGGTTGGCGACTGGTCTAGGATCGAAGCTCCGACAGGCGGACAGTTAGAGCATTGCTTTGCTGATCCGGCAGCTTCTGCAGCTTGTTTTGTTCCAGATGTAGGGGTGTTACCTTTCCTCTGGAGTGAACTAGGCAGGCCGAGAGAGGGATCATGCTGCATGGGCAACACATGATCTCTATATTTTAGCCCAGGCTTTGTGCTATGGAGAGGCAATAACTCCATCCCTGGTCTTAACTGGTCTCGGAATCAAAGCGAGAGGCAACTGTTACGGGTTATAAGTCCTTGTCAGTTGGCGTAGACATGGGGCGCCACGCGTTGCCTCTGACGGTGGGAGACACCTATAGGTGTCACTGATCAGCTACCGCCCGCCTCAAGCTGGGCATCCCCCAGCCAATTGGGTGATGATCCGCCACAGCCTGCCTGCTTCAATGGGTGCTTGGGGCTAGGACAAAATCTGAATCGCAGGCTGTAAAACCAATGCACCAGGTACTAACAAAAATAAAAATAGAAACCTCAAGCTACGGCTTGCAACCTGGAACGTGAGAACCATGTGTCCAGGATTTTCCACTGACTTGACCAATATTGACGATGTGAGAAAAACGGCTGTGATTGATGCCGAACTCAATCGTCTTAACATTGATATTGCTGGCCTGCAGGAGACTCGCCTCGCTGAGGAAGGGTCACTCAGGGAAAACAACTACACCTTTTTCTGGAAGGGTAGAGGGCAGGCAGATAAAAGGCAACACGGTGTGGGCTTTGCAGTGAAGAATTCGCTACTGGGAATGATTGAAATTCCAGCAGGAGGAAATGAAAGACTATTGTCCCTGCGCTTGGCAACCTCTTGTGGGTTTGCCACCATTATTACTGCATATGCACCGACACTCGATTCCTCTGATGATGTGAAGGATTTGTTCTATGAGGAGTTAGACTCCGTGATCAAGGCAGTTCCAAAATCTGACTACATCTATATGCTCGGTGATTTCAATGCTCGTGTGGGCAAGGACTCGAGTTCATGGCCAGTGTGCCTTGGAAAATACAACATCGGTCGCATGAATGAAAATGGGTAAAGGCTGCTGGAGCATTGCACCAGTAATGACCTATGTATTACAAACTCTTTTTTAAAAACAAAAGAGATGCATAAGGTCACATGGAAACATCCAAGATCCGGCCATTGGCACCAGCTGGACTTCATCATCACACGGAGACAACATCTGAACCATATATCATTGACTCGTAGTTACCACAGTGCTGACTGTGATACGGATCATTCTTTGGTTGTTGCAAGTGTTAGACTGAGACCAAAGAGAATCTACACAGCTAAACACAAATCTAGCCCCAGGATTAATATTATTAACACTCATGATCCTGAAAAGTGCTTTCAGTTTCAACAGCAACTTGAAGACGCTTTCACTGATACACCAGAAAATTGTACAGTAAATGAAAAGTGGGGTCAAATTAAGGAAACTCTTTATAAAACTGCCGTAGGGGTTTACGGCACTGTGGATCATAAGAGGCAGGACTGGTTTGCGGCCAACAGCGAGACTCTGCAGCCCTTGATTGATAAGAAGAAGAAAGCTCTCTTAAGAAACAAGGAAAGACCAACGCGTAACACTCTGAGTGAGCTAAGGCAAGCTAGGAAGGATGTGCAAAAGGCTGCCAGGCAGTGTGCAAATGATTATTGGATCAAGTTATGTGAGTCCATTCAAATAGCAAGTGATAAGGGAGACATAAGAAGCGTGTATGAAGGAATAAAGAAAGCCTGTGGTCCAGTGATCAAAAGATGTGCACCATTGAAAACCTTGACTGGAGAAATCATCACTGACAAGAAACGGCAGATGGACAGATGGGTAGAGCACTATTTGGAGCTTTACTCAAGTGAGACCAAACTAGCGGATGATGCCCTCAACGCCATAGAGGCTCTACCAACTCTTGACCACCTGGACACACTTCCCACCATAACAGAAGTTAAGTGTGCTATAAATGAACTTGCATCTGGCAAGGCTCCAGGTAAGGATGGGATTCCAATAGAGGTTATCAGGAGTGGGCAAGACACACTCACTCTACAGATCCACCAGCTAATAGAGCTATGCTGGCGAGAAGGACAAGTCCCACAGGATTTCAAAGATTCAAGCATCTTAACACTGTACAAGAACAAGGGCGATCGGAGCGACTGCAACAACTATAGGGGTATCTCACTTCTGTGTATTGTTGGAAAAGTATTTGCCAGAATTGTTCTGCGCAGACTTCAAGTCCTAGGAGATCAAGTCTACCCCGAATCACAGTGTGGCTTTCGACAGAACCGGTCTACCACTGATATGATATTCTCATTGCGACAAATGCAAGAAAAATGCCGTGAACAGAATCAACCACTGTTTATTGCCTTCATCGACCTCACAAAGGCATTTGATTTGGTCAGTCGTGAGGGTCTGTTCAAGGCACTAAAGAAGATTGGCTGCCCACCAACTCTTCTGTCCATTGTGGAATCGTTCCACACAGGCATGAAGGGTATAATCAAGTTTGATGGTGCAACTTCTGAAGAATTTAAAATCAAGAGTGGAGTTAAGCAAGGTTGTGTACTAGCTCCCACCATCTTTGGAATATACTTTTCACTTCTACTGAAATATGCATTTCGTGATCAGGATGGTGGTATATACATTCACTCACGCTCAGATGGCGGCCTCTACAATGCTCAGAGATTGAAGGCTAAGGCCAAAATTAGGAGGGTACTGATCAGAGAGTTGCTTTTTGCAGATGATGCTGCAGTTACGACCCACTCTGAGGAAGAATTGCAATGTCTACAATCTGCATTCTCCAATGCTTGTTCTGAATTTGGTTTAACAATTAGCAAAAAGAAGACACAGATTATGTCACAAGGTGCACATGGGGTACCATCAATCTTTATTGACGACGCCGAACTAGAGATAGTAGACCATTTTACATATCTAGGATCAGTGGTAAATAGCAAATTATCCCTAGATCAGGAAATCAACATCCGGATTGGTAAGGCAGCAACAACAATGAACAGGTTAAGAAAAAGAGTCTGGGAGAACAGGAAGCTTACTGTCAAAACAAAAGTCCTTGTCTATCAAGCCTGTGTCCTTAGTACTCTTCTCTATGGCAGTGAAACCTGGACAACTTACTCACACCAAGAGAACAATTTAAACAGCTTTCATATGCGGTGTCTGCGAAGAATTCTTGGTATTAAGTGGCAAGACAAAATCACAAATACTGAAGTATTGGAAAGATCAGGTTGTGTGACAGTTTATTCCATGCTCAGTCTTCGTAGACTTAGATGGATAGGACATCATAGGAGGATGGATGATGGTAGAATACCAAAGGATATCTTTTTTTGTGAATTACAGATGGGTAAGAGATCTCAAGGTCGGCCTCTACTACGATACAAAGATGTGTGTAAGCGGGACATGATTGATACAGGCATTGATAATGCACATTGGGAGCAAGTCGCTGCTGAACGTGTTGCATGGAGGCAAATATCAGAAATGGAATAAAGTCAAAGGAGAAAATTATTGCAGAAAAGTCACACACCAAGCGTTTGAGACGTAAGATGGTGCATGATGGTGGAAATGACCACATGTTCAGATGCACCCACTGTGAACGGACATTTACAGCGCAAATTGGCCTTATCAGTCACACTCGCTACCGCCATAGTTAAAAGTTATTATGCCTTTTTAAAGCACAAACTATCGTCTGTCAAGACGGCAAGGTGCCAATGGATGTTAGAATGTGATGTGTACATATAAACGTAAGTACAGTGTGAAAGGTATAAGGTGTAATGCTGAGAATCAACGCCTGGCAATCCCAATACGCGAGTGTTACCAAACTTTCTTTCGCGTATGGTGGATAGCCCGACGAATGACACTTAGCAATAGTGGGACAAAATTAACATCATAATATTGTAACAAGAAGGAACATACCAACAGGGTGATGCCAACCAAAGAGATTAATAAGAACTCTCCATAACAGTAAACGAGGTGTACCCAAAAAGGGAAACAACTCACGGTCTGACATAAGATGATGCAAGGGGGACTATGACATACATGAAGTATATTCGAACCATGACCACAACATTGACATAGCGTGCTCATAAAGAATAGATTAGGGTGCATTAAATAGAGACGAGGGGGACCACGTCTGAATAGAGAGAACATTTAAGAATGCTGTAAGAGGAAGTTGTAGCCTTATTCGAGGCGTGAATCAATGGAGAATCCTTAAATCAGCATAGCCACAATAACTATGAGATGATAATGCACAGACAATTGATTGAGAAACATGAACAGAATGTAATGTCACGGAGTGGGGATTGAAGGATATAACGAGGTATGACGAATAGACCCAACCAGAACATTTGTCAGACCACGACAAAACCTTGAGAGAAACCTCAGTACTGAAAAAGAGAGAAGAATAGTAATTTAATCTCGAAAAAAAAAAGATCAGAGCAAAAAGGGACGCAAGCGTAGACTTATGATCATATAATCCCCTGACAAGGTTAGAAAGATGTACCAAGAGTAACAACAACAGAATGTGTCACATTTCCAAGAGAAAGTGCCACATTGTTTGTGCGGGGGGAGAGTGTCAGGGTCTGATATGTAAGTAATAGTGTTAGTGCCGGTATGTAAGCGAGAGTCAGTGTAAGCATAGCTGAGGTCAAGGGCAGTAAGAGACACCACGGCTTGGCTGACGGAAGGTCAGGCAAGAAGTCCGTGGATAGACACACGTGATGTGGGAAGGTCAAGGAGGAGAGAGTCAGTGTATGTGAGACAGCGAATAGAGACGGACGTGTGGAGATCTAGAGAGCGATAGAACGATAGAACGATAGTGTTTGTGACGGATAGATGGAGATGAACGTTGTGTGTTGATATTCGAGGAATGTACTAACTGTGATATGTGCGGGATGATGTGAGGCTGCGATTGCGAATGGTCATACGGGCGACAGTGTAAATATCGCCAATGTGAGCTAGCGCGTGGCTGCTGGTGTTGAACGATTGTTTGAGCGTGAAGTACGACCATGTTGTCAGCCTGTAATATATTGTAATAAATGTTGTTCAGGAGATAGCTCCTGCGAGTTTCCGATTGCAGTCATGTGTTATTAGTATATGTGTCGTAGATGTTGTAATTTGCCTGTCCAAGTCCAGTGAGCTAGAAGGAGGAAATAGTTAGGACTCTGACAATGCAGACGGTTGTTTGACAGTTGTTCAGCAAGGCGACTCAGTGAAGAGTGTATTAATTGGTATGACTTGAAAATGGGAGATAAAAAATTACATATCAACTGTGCATTTGAGAACCTGCAACGGTGGAAACTGACACAGTGAAACAGCAGATCGACCAGCTATTCCATGAAAACAGGCAACTCCCTATTGATGAATTAGGTATGGATTTCAATGCTATTCATGTGTCTGCTTACATAATTGTCCATGCTGATCTAAGTTATAGGAAAGTGTGTAGCAGACGAGTCCCAAGATGGTTTTATGATGATTACAAACATGCATGGTAGGCCATTTGTTGGGAACAGTTGAACTGTCATGCTTCAGGAGATGCTTTTCTCTATCAAATTATAACAGAATACAAGTCATGGTGCATCAATATGAACCAGAGAGTAAGAGGCAGTCTATGTAGGGAAATACTAGTCGGTCCTGGAAAAAAAATTCAAGATTCAGGAAACTGCTGGAAATGTCACGATGACCATATTTTGGGAAATCAAGGTCCCTATATTGGTGTATTTCCAGGAATTTCACACGCTAGTGAACAAACTAAAGCATGCAATATGATCACAAAGGTGAAGACTTCTCTCAAAAGGAGTGTTGCTGCTGCATATTAATGCCCGATTTAACTTGGGATATTAAACGTACAGATGGAAAAGAACAGAAAGGCAGCAATCATCAACCAGCTTTCCGAATAGTAGAACACTAAAGTAGTAAAAGAAAGTAGTAACCTAAAAGGGTGGAACTATAAAAAGACAAACTGGCATTTGTTTAAGTATCATTCTGGTATATTTGATAGCAAATTATCTATTAACGACATATGTAAACAATGTGATCTTCATCATCATCATGATGTGCCTTGCCAACTGGCAAAGACGTTCATGTCATTCCACAGATCTTGGTCCTTGATGTTCTGGATCAACTCTTCTGACGATATTCATACATGCCACCGTCTCAGTACATGCAGCATAATTTAACTAGGTCTGCCTCTGCTTCTTCTCCCACAGATCTTTCTGGTTGTCACAATGTTTTCTAATGCCTCTCTTCTCATTTTAAGATTAAAGAATGATGTGCGTTTGTTAGTGATTCTAACAGTTAAATGTATTTCCAACATTTGTCTCAGAAACCACATCACCATTGCTTCCTTGCTCTTCTTAGTTTATTAATTAGTATTCCATTATTCACTGACATACAACAAAACAAGTTCTATATAATATTTCTATTTGACATTAAATGAATGCGACTTATTGCATAAGATACTTTTCATTTTCAAAATGCACCGATTGCTTCATTTATTCTGCTCTTAATCTCTATTGTGCATCATCCATCTGATGTTATAATTGCACCCATGTATTTAAATTAATCAACATGATTAAGAATTTCCCCTGCAATTGTTATATCATAAGTTAATTTTATCTTTTCCTTTGATATAACCATTGTTTCTGTTTTCTTGATATTCAAGGAAATTCCTTCTTTTACTCTCTTTATTACTAGTGTCCAAAAGTTGTAGATTGTTTGTGCTTTCTAACACGACAGGATTGTGTATGAACTCTATCATTGCCTATTTCAATGGGATTCCAAGACATTATTTCCAGAGAAGCATACTGGAACTATCTGAGATACTGAAATAATGACCGAGAAGAGTCGTATAATGAAGTGCAGGTGATTGTTATGGATACTTTGACTCCTCTGATCTGCATTGATGGGTGCAGGTTCAAATACCCACAATTCCAGATACAAGTTGGAAAAGTCAGGATAAATGCCTCGTTTTTTAATGCTGATTAAAATGGACGTCCCTGGGATCTAAATATAGTAGATTTGATGTGGATTATTGAAAATTAGATACAGCTGCACTTGGTAAACCCTGTAGTGGGCAAGAGATAATTAGATGTCTAGAGAAAAGTTTACAATGAAGTTGCTGAACTCTCTCGGATTCTTCCCTAATGATAATTATATTTACTACCCCATGTACTGTTAGATACTGGTGTTTCAAACCTTATACTATCTATGTCACATACACAACAGTTGGGAAAACAAATAATACAAGAATAGTCGTTATAACCAATGTAATGAAATGTATAAATTTATCGCAATATTCAACATCTCATTTTAATGTATTAATACAATGGAGGAGAGGCTGGCCGAGTGGCTAAGAACAATGGGGTCTCCTTCGGGAGACCTGAGTTCGAATCCTCGGTAAAGTATTAATTTTTGTTACCTCGGGGCATAAAGAAATTCCTAAACTGCAGAGTTTGCGGCGACTGCACTAGCCAAGAGGCCTTAATTTCTCAGGCTCAATACTCGCGTGCCCTACACTGCAATGTGCCATAGACTATAGGCAGTAGATGACAGTTAACAATTAAATGGATATTATAAAATAAACTTAACAACAATCAAACATCAGATGATTGGTGTTGTGATAGTATGATGGTTATTAAATTCTAGTTTCTGTGATAAAAAGTCTAGTGCACTCCAAGTAGAGGTATTAATATGCGTATGGATTACGCTTAAGTTCAAAGTGAGTACGCCCCAAAACAAAAATTATGATTATTATGTCTCTGTGGCTAAGGGCTTGCGAACGCGGTTCGTGAGCCGGTATACCCGGGTTCGAAACACAGCGGTGCTGATTTTTTCGAAAAAGGTATAGGAGCCGGTCGTTCAGAAAGCAATGGCAAACTAATGAACGTAAAATTTGCCCAGGAATCACGAACAGCGAAAATGCTGGGGTTGACTGCTACGTCCTGTGAAGGACATGCAACTTAATTTTTTTCTTTTTTTTTTAAAAATCAGGACAGCTGTAATAACCCCTGTCATTGGCGTGTCAAGGTCAGATGCAATTAGAGTTTCTTCTCTCATAAGCTGGCGTCTCACGTTCTATAACAGTTCAGGATGGAATGATGGCCGTGACGATAGTGAACACCCAAGGCAGCGATCTTGAAGAAAACCAGTTTATTAAGAAATCCTCGTTACAGTTACACAATGTCAACATGAGATGGTACTAACATGTCTGCCCGTCTGGACCACCCATCTCTAAGTTCCCCGTTGAACGCAATAGCTCCCTTAGTTTCCCGAAGCTCAATCGTGCTCACGCATTCAATATATCTTTCCCCATTCTGCGCATTCTGTGCAACCTAAATTCTTAACATAACAGCGATGGTACTCTGTTACATTCCTCCATATCCCAAATAAGACTTTTTCTTTACAGAAAAAGTCTTAACCTTTAACCTACTCTCTAATGTATTTCCTTTTAATACCATTCCCAAAAAATCTACTTGACTACATATACCTCATACCTTACATCACATCCTATACTCTACATATTACATCTTACAGCTTATACCTTACCTCTTATGTCTTACATCTTATGTCTTACATCTTATGTCTTACATCTTATGTCTTACATCTTATGTCTTACATCTTATGTCTTACATCTTATGTCTTACAGCCAACTGCTATGTTTCTTCACAGAAATTGTGAAATCGTACTTCTTCTTCTTCTTGTTTTTACCAGTAACCCCATAACTGCAATTCAACAAATCATAAAGTCACTCCCACACGACAGAAAGAGAAAGGATCGGTGCGCACCGAAGATTCAAAGAAGTAGAACTCTTTCTTTAAAAAAAACCACACTTAGCTAAATCACACACACCTTTACCCCCCTATGTCATTTGAGACTTTATGTAATAAAGTCTAAAACAATTATATCTTCTACAGTACCCTTATACCACTTATTATGGCAACAGTTTACGCTGCTATCTACAACATCAAATACCAACCATCAAAAATATTATTCACTCCTAAATGTCTATATATTACAGACACTACTAATTTTATGGCTCTGAACCCTACCTTAACCTCGCATTGTAATGTCAACCACAAAACACATCCCGAGGATACAATTAAAAAGGTCCATTATCCCTCAAGACCTGTTCCAATATTATACCCATCACCTCACTCAAAATTCTCTCTTAATGTCCATTTATCATGGGCATATCTACTAAAACCTCTACTTGTCAATTTATGCCGTTATCAACAGCAACCATATACTGCCCCTAAACTCATGTCTGTGACTGCTTGCAATCAACGTTATTCTATCTCAGTCCATATATCACGGACCCTCAAAACCCCCTATCATTTAATCTACGTTCTCTGTGACCACAGCACTCTACTCTGACAATTGTTTATTTCTCACTTACTTACTCTCCTTTTCTATTGTATCCACTATAAAAACATGGATTTAATTCATGTTTTACACTGTCTGGCGTAGCACGTTACCCACGTCTTCTTCTATAAGCCAGCAATCTCGTGTCTCTTATGAAAGTACATCATGTTCACTTCTGACCCCTTAGAAACTATGTTTTAAACCTTCTCCACATTTACCCCATTGCCATAGACGTTAGTCACGTCAATCTTTTCTTCCCCAATATGGCATATGTTTCTAACACCTCATAGCCACCCTATTATCAACCTCTCCATCCTAAAACATCAACGCTGATTACCATGTGTCTCTCTTCTAGTCCTCAGTAGTTTATTTCCCCATTCTGAACGTAATTCTGCATCCAAAACTCCCTTTTTAATATGGACCTGTTTAAATTTTCTAACTTCCCATTACTGAACGTCAAACGAAAACTAACTTAAACATAGTCAGGGTAACTCAATAAATAACATTATTTTGTAAACGAAAAACTGGCAAATAAAGTAACATGCTAATATTTAACCACAATAAACTAATTAAACTCACAATTCACTAATAACAAGAGTCAAGACAAATCAAGAATAGAACAACAATATCACCCCCCCCCCCCTTTTGGTATTTAAATATGTTTTCATATATCCCTACAAAAATTGAATTAAGCATTAATTAAAAGAAAAATATCTAATGTTATCTAACACTACTGGTCTCTTTTACGGACCAGTAGTTTGTACGCAAAGACTAAAAACACAACAATCTTATCCTAAAATCAAATGATGATAATCATTTTACAAGACCAAATCAAGCAAAAATAATATAACATACCATACATATTCAATCCACATTGGTCTCTTATACTAACCAATGAAATACATATCTATTCACCCAAGTCATGCCTATTCCGTTATTCTTATAACATATAAAACAAAACAACTCAATGCATATATATCTGTTACCTACAGACCAATTTCTAACTTAAAACAATATCTGTTCTTTCTATAAAAGTCTTTAGCTAACAATGAGCGTACTATCTACCAACAGAACTTGTGGCTCGGCACACCAATTGTTTCCCTTGGATTTGTACCAACTTCTTAATCATTACCGTTACCTACGGTATCTCCACCATGTTATCACCAGCAAAAAACTTGTCTATTTACTATAGACCTCACCCATGCTAATTCTACTTTTAAGTCTCTCGTCTAACCGACGAAACACAATTTCCAACATCTTATCACCACAACTTCCTCACACTTATCGTTATCCATTCAGAAACAGCAAGCGCGCACGTATAACTAACGACGATCTCTACCTCTTTTACAGACAGACAGCTCTTCACAACTATCCTCACTCCCACGAGACATACTAATCACCTCTTCGCACTTCTCTGTATCATGCAATCCTATTTCAACACAATTCCCCCCCCCCCCCCCGAACAACACTAGATCTGCCTCCTACAACGACCAACGAAACGCCAAATCACTGCCACAGAAATGAAACAATCAACATACATCGACAATTTCTTATCAGTCCCGATATCACTTCCTAACCAACAATCAATTTCTCTATACGCCCACTTATTTTCTCACTTGCACTTAATCATCTCTGGACTATCACACTTCTACCTCATGACGATATTTATATTTTCTTCTAAATCTCGTCCATTTAACACAACTAACGTGTCTCATTCTCCCGTACTAGTATTTTACTATTAGTTTTTCTAAATCCATCTCCGTAATCACTATTTCCTGAATTTCTCAGTCAACCGCCACGCAATCTAATCTCGTGAGTAACCATTCATTCCTGTCTATCATGATTCCTTACTCATTGCACACATCATCTAGAATCACTTACCTATATTCTCCTCATCTCCTTTTAACAATCTCACCCTTATCTGGCTATTTATACCCATACACATAATGTTCATCACCTTACATTACCTTACTCAACAGTCAATACCACACCTATATATCTCTGGCAGCCACATTTATGTCATCCCTCGGATCTTTTCAACAGACAATCTAGCAAAATATCACTTTTACTCACCACCCATCACCATCAACACACTTAGTCCACTGAGGCAATACTACATACTTCCTCGTATTCTCTCATATTCCTCCTTCCTCCGTATCAGGCACGCTCGTCTCATCTTACCTCTGCTTTTTCTCCCACAACAACGATCGAAACGTTAATTCAAATGTCAGACGTCTCAACCTAATACACAATACAAGCATTCTTTCAAACTCTCTAAGTCACTTCATCTATCTCAAACAATGCGTCTCTCTATACGAATTTTCCCGATTTTGTTCTAGATCCATCACATATCACCTACTCTCTCCTTACTACAAGCAAGACAATACACTTATGTATTCATGAACACCATCTTTTCTCTCCACGTAACTCTCAGCATCGCGTAACCACGCTTAATATTTCGGCCAAGAATCTACATCTCTTCAGATCAATCTCTAGTTATATATCTGCACCAACCAATCTATTACTCCTCGCCTTATTTACATGACTCTACTCTCGTTCTTCTAATACTCAACTACCAACTACCTGCCGGTTATATATCACCTGTTGTGATTTTCCTCCACCTTCTACCGTACCATCTAAGTTCATATATTACCTACTGCAATACCATCAAAATGGAAAACTAATTCTCTTCTTCACTATGCTCAAACTCAACTCTACTATCCATATAATGTGTCCAAGTCAAACAGTTCATTGTCTCCTATTACTGGCGTGTGTTTCTTTTCATACCACTCATTTTCCATATCGCTAAATGTCGAGCTGTCCCTGAAGTATTCAGGTCTCATGGTCATAAGTTCTATAAGTTTTCTCTCGTCATCCACTGTAGTTGGACACTTTTGTATTCCTGATATTTGTCTAATTCTATTACTATTCTTCTTTCTACTACGTTTACTTGTTGTTCTCGTCTGTTCACTATTTTCAAAGCAGGTCCTATATACTTTACACCTTCCTATTTCGTCTTCTGAGTAATCACTAAATATAGTTGTCTCCCCATCCTGTTGGCTATATGTCGAATAAGAATTAACGTCCCTGTAGTCAGCACCCTTGTAGCTAATAGTTTTATTATTCATACTAATATCTTTCATTTCCCGGTCAGGGAGAAATTCAATTTCTCTGTCTGATGCATCTGAAATTATACCAGTCGTATTGCCCCTTACTAATAAATTGGTCTCAACATTCTTTCTAACCTTCTTCTTGTCTTTCATTCTCCGAATACGATTACTTTTAACGTTTCTATCTGAGAAATCGGCCACTTCAGTCGTACCCAGATTAACTACCATGCTTTTCCCTATCTGTCTTCTAACATCTTTGGCTTTCGTCTGTCTATCCTTCTTAACTTTAACTGTGTCTCCCTTTTCTAATTTCAGCTGATGAGTTTTAATAGTTTGCACTTGGTCATTCTTCTCTATATTATCTAGCTGAGTCTGTGTCTCCTTATCTATCATTTTATCTGTTTGCGTCTGTGTCTCTCGGTCTATTTTCTTTATCACTACCGTCGTTTTATTTTCCTGTCTACTAGTCACATGCGCAACCATTATAGGATTAGTTTGTATTTTCTTTACAGGTTCAACTCTGTCTCTTACACCTGAGTTTGGATATTGTCTTTGCCTTTGCTCCAACCAGTCGTCACGTCTTTTTCTAGCGGTTGCACTGTGAGAGGGCCAACCCCATGATTTCTTTGAAAGGTTTCTCTCACGCCCATATTTGTATCTATGCCACTTATACAAGTCCGACATTCCATAATTACTTCTCCTTTCACCACCCTCTACTTTATAGATATTGGGTCCTGGTTCATCGTAACCAGCTGCATACATGGAATCATATCGTCTTCTGTCTTCATTAAGTACTGGCTGTCTCCTGTTATTCCCTCCTACTCTGTTGCACTGTACATTAAATCTATAGGTCTCTAATCCATTTGTTCTTCTTCTTAACCTTTCTACAAAATTATTAACCTCATCGACCGCTACTTTCAATTCCTGCAACCATGCAGTCACACGACCTAATTCCTTATTCATATTTATCCAGTATGTTGTATGTTGACAATGTTCGGCAATGTAATCCAATCCACTATACACTATTATGAATCAAACAAGATGCTGTTTTAGTATTTTATCTAACTTTGCTATTTACACCACCAAATACCTGTCCTAACGAAATATCTAGGGCCTCCATATTTTAGATCTGAAATATGAAATACCCCCGTACAACACAAAATTGCAATATATATCACTATATTAGTGTAATAATAATCTTATTCAATTCCAAGTTAATTATTATAACACGAAATTTATATGTCAATTTTATAATTTTACTTACTTAATTAAATCAATATTGTTCTATACTTTGCCTCCTTTGCGTTATCCGTTCAGTCACAAGTATTTGTTCCAGTTTGTGAAGTCCAGAGCATGGGTGTCTCAGTTTTTTGAACGATCAAAGAGCAGCACTTTCCGACAGCAAGTTTCAAAACGATCAGACAGCGATCAAAGAACAGCACTTCCCGACAGTAGGCTTCAAATCGATCAGACAGCGATCAGAGAGCAGCCTTGGTCAGCTCCCTGAAACAACGATGTATGGCAGCGGCTTTGGTAGCCCGTTGAAACAAACGACAACGCAGGTGGCGGCTTGGACAAACCTCTTGAAAATGGCAAAAATCAGGCTATGGTAAGCCCTTTGGAAGCGATAATTCCAGGCAACAGCTATGGTAAGCCCCTTGAAAACGATAAAGTTCAGGCAACGGCTTGGGTAAGCCTCATGAAAATGATAACGTTCAGGCAACGGCTATTGTAAGCCCCTTGAGTGATGAACGACAGTAATCAGCGACAGAAATCAGCGACTCTGGTTCACAAACAGGCTGTACGACAATGACTCAGCCGACAAAACTTGATAACGATCAGATGTCAATACTTGATGATGACGACCAAGGTCAGCACTAGGTGATGACTGACGACCAAAGTCAGCACTGGGCGAAAACAATCAAGTACTGGGTGATGACTGACAGCATCAATCAAAGATTAAATCATGGCATACTTGCAGAATCATTCCTGGTCAAACCCAGCACACGAGAGTCAAATAACGTCCCGACCTTCTGACCTTCCCACAATAGACCAGGGGTTGTCAAGCCTGTTTCTGCCGTGTCTTTCAAAAAACAAGCCGAACGTTGTAGTACGGACCTCTATTTTCTTGAAACACCGATAATATAGAATGGTGTTGGTCACACAGAGTGACGTTGATCATACATAGTGTCGTCGAGTCAGTATCTCCTGACCTTCACATAATATTGTTGCCTGAGAAATCACAACAACTACCCCTGGGCGGGCTTTCAGTTGCTGTGTCCCCCAAAATTACTAGGCACGATAATCATCTGCATTCTATGTTCCATCATCAAGGAACTTCTCCAATTGTGTAAAGTAAACCACTTTATTTACCGCGTACATCCCATCTCGTATCCTGGTCACGGCACCAAATAAGTCATCTATAACAGTGCAGGATGGAATGATGGCCGTGACGATAGTGAACACTCAAGGCAGCGATCTTGAAGAAAACCAGTTTATTAAGAAATCCTCGTTACAGTTACACAATGTCAACATGAGATGGTACTAACATGTCTGCCCGTCTGGACCACCCATCTCTAAGTTCCCCGTTGAACGCATGAGCTCCCTTAGTTTCCCGAAGCTCAATCGTGCTCACGCATTCAATATATCTTTCCCCATTCTGCGCATTCTGTGCAACCTAAATTCTTAACATAACAGAGATGGTACTCTGTTACAGTTCAATAGCTAGGTTAGCATCTGTATTTTTTATTTGGTGTTTCGTTTTTTTTTTTAAATGTGTAAGCTTATCCATTTTTTTCCATTCATCTTTCAATTTTATGTTCTCACTCTCAGTCTCCTTTTTGACAGACAAGTCCTTTAGCTCTGCCCTTGATCTTATGGTGAGCTCTTTCAGTTGTACATTTCACAAGGCTTGTCTTTAACTTTTCGGTGGTATTGTTCCATGGCAATGTTTTCATTTTCAACTGGTATTGTGATGTCATTCTCATGGTGTAATGTTATGTTAAAAAAGCCCAGCCAGCTTATGATGCTAAACTGCTACATAATTATTTATCCCGTGTTACCTTCTGGTACTTAACATATCAGCAGGAATTACAGGCATCAAGAAAAATTGCAATGTACAATATGGCTTGTAAATTATAGTTGTAATGGTGTTACAATATCAGCAGTAATATTTCGAAGTGTGTTGGCAACTCACATGTTTTACATATACATACCAGGACCAGCTGGGTTGTAAATTTGAGGTGTTAGCTACAATTGCAGTCAGGTTTTAATTCTTTCTGCTTAAAACATGAGAAATGCATAGTTTATTCTATATCTCTTTTTGTTTCTCAGTGTGGATACAGAAATATATTCTGAATTCATCTGAGGTTTTTCATAACAGCGACGCTCCAATAATTTCAGAATGGCCTCAGTTTTGAGAATCACATTAAACCCATGCATATGGCACATTTTCAATTCATCATACTGCAAGCTAGGCGAATGAGTGGATTGGCGTGGAGAAGTGGGGATTCATTTTCTAAACCTTAGAAAGGATACAAACTAACAAAACTGAAAAAAAATATATATATGGCAAAAGATTCACAGTTGTTACTAAACTAATGCACCATTTAATATTGCCAGAGTATATACGTTTCTGAAACAAAACATTGTTTATGTGCCGGCTCACTTCAAGGGTTCAAGCGTTATCATATCCCCAGTGTGTATGAATGCTGCGGTTTTTAAAAAATGTTTTTTCGCCCGCATATCCTTTACAGGACATCGCTGTCAACATCAACATCTTTCAGCTGATTGTTGATTTCTTGGCAAGATTACGCTCAATAGTTTGCCACTGCTTTCTGAGAGACCAGCTCATATACCCCGAAAGTTACAGACTCGGCGGGAACCGCCACCGATTCTCACGCACGTCACGTTACTCACGAGAGTATACGGGGTTACGGAGAAAGTCGCTAACCCCTGGGCCAGGGAGACCGGAGAAAGCTGAGTAGATGGGTATATATTATTATTTCCCGTCTGTGATCTATTTACTTAAAACACACTGTGACATAATGACATAAATCTGCACAACCACCATTCTTGCGTATTAGATTTTGTATCACTTAAATTAAGAAAGGCTTGATCATGTTTGAGAAGTTCAGGCTATGGGCATCGCAAGATACACAAATCATTGAGCTGACTGAAAAAAAAAAAAAAACTTGACAAATGTTAATTATGATAACAACTTATTAAAACTTACCTGGACAAATTGTGATGATGATGCTTTTAACATTTGAATTAACACGACATTCAGCCATTTTTGAATCAGTAAATCTGTAATATTTTCTCCAATGGTGCCAGCAATAAAATATAGGTCTATACCACTCCTCACACCAGTCGCACAAGGTGATTTAAACATGGTATTTTCAAAAACAATTTTCTGACAGAAAGTTCCTAAAGAAAGACAGAGATAAAATATGTTAACTTAGGAATTTAAAAAAAAATGATATTAAAAATGTGGCAGTCGTGAAAACACTAGTGTAAAAAAGTAAGTACATTACTACAACACTAATCAAAATATATTATACAATACAAAGAAATGGAAACATTCCGCCCTAACACTCAAAGGAAGAGAGGCAAGTATGTGGGGCTAGTATCCACACACAATTGTGATGGGATAACCTTTTACTTCATTTTTTGTTTCCTTTTTTCCCTGGTGTTAGATGCTAAATACCCCCGATACTTTTATTTATTTCCGCGTTTCCATCCTGTTTTTCAGAATATTGCGGTCAACATCAGCATCTTTCAGCTGTATGTTGACTCCTAGGCTAGATTACGCTCATCAGCACGCCACGACTTTCTGAGCGACCGGCTCCATACTCTCATAAGTCACTGGCGAGACTCGAACCGCTTCTAATTCTCGTGCACTCACGTCAACCACGAGAGTATTCGGCGCTACGGAGAAAGCTGCTAACTCCTCGACCTCGGCACCAAGACAATAGTGAATGCTTAATCGTTAACTGTAAATAAAATCTCATGGAGATAGATACTGCACTAAACCTCCACTTCAGTTAATAGTTCATTTAAGATTTTCAATGACTATTCATGTTACACTGTGTAATTATCGATCTACTTCTGATTACAAACTAAGATAAAGGGAAGCAAGTAAAACCACAGACCCGTAATGTATATCGGTATTCCTTATTTCTAGTTCTGGCTTATATCAAATCTAACTAAGCAGACATTGACTGGAAGTACGCATTGTGTTGGAATAATTATACTAAATCCTTGATCAAATAAATGTGTCAGTTACTGAGACTGAGGTGCTAATGGTTGTGTGAAATAGTAAACTATGTTCAACAACATTCACCAGCATGGCACAAGGTCATGGTGAATTGCTTATTCTATTTCTGCATTTCAACAGCTGTGACGAAGTCAGTGCTCTAGCAATTTCGTCTTTGTACATAAACAATGCAAGAACATTAATCTACACATATCTATATGTATATTTATACATCTTACAACGATCGATGAAATAAGGCGACAACTAAACCTAAAGAAATGGGCTAGAGTTGGTTGCAATAGGCCCAGCATGGTGGTTTTAAATAACTCTAGCCAAATTCTCTAGGTTTGGCTGTCGCCTTATTTCGGCGCTATTAGGCCGATTGCAATGACAGTGGCTGCGAGGTTTTTTTTCTAGCTGGGAGTGAACCAACAATATCATGTCTAATTACGTGCAGATCTGTTGGGATGACCCCCGCAAATCGACTAGCTAGTAACAGTATTATATATTAGAGGCTAACCATACCTTTCGGCAACAGCGAATATTCAACTAAAGTGTAGTTGAACAGCTTCAGGCTCCCATAGTGAAAGCGGGTGCCAAAAAGAGACAAAATTTGGTGGAATCGCTGCATCTGGCAGCAACAACTACAACCAACCAACCTCCACAACCTACGATACAAAGCGCCAACTGTGCATCTACTGGACTTACTTGCCAATAGGTTAGTGTCTGCTAATTTAACTTTTCATAATACGTGTCTAGTGGCGCTATCATAACAGACAGTAAACCCTGAACCTTGTTCAACATAAAGATAAACAACCATAGACCTTACGCGTAACAATAAACTCAGACCCAAGCCTGAATCCAATAATCCAGCCTTGACAATCGGAAACTTCATTGTCGCCAGAGGAGAGGAGCAGAAACGAGACCGTGAAGAACTTTTTTAACAGCAGGAGGACACGGTAGAGAATTTGAGTGGCTTGACGCCCTTCTGAAACAAATAAATTATCTAACCGCATTCAACTAAGGATATTTTGCATAGGCCAAGGATTAAATACACCAATTGTATGAACTACAACCTAATAACAAGCTGGGCCACTAGTAGATCCAATACAGTCGTTTTGGAAAACTGAATTATTTGCAATACCTTTATCTTTTTTCGGTGCACTTCCAGTGGAGGACACTCAGTGTGTACCAAATACATGCATGTTGTAGTTTGACAATTTAAAACCAAACGAATCTGTCACCATAATACACATGGTTAGGTTAAGAGCTTTACTTGACTGAGGGAAAATGTGTTAATCTACTATTAGTATTCCTGTCACTGTGTTGTGACACAGAGTACGACTTGGGAGTTTCTTTACTTCCCAGGCAAACGTAGCAGGACGACTGGGTATATATTCTTTTTCTAAAGTATTGCGGTCAACGTTACCTTCCTAATCTGGTCACTGTTTGGATACTAGATCACGTCTGGGGCCTGTAATTTCATATGGTTTAGATTCACGAGCCATTTTGATCTGTCTTTAGTAGTGAATAGTCTTTCTTTTTCTTAAAGTCTACTTGTCGCTACTTTGGTGTGAGAAATATGTCAAGTAGCTAGCGCTACGCTACAAAAATCAACATATCAAAACAGATACATTGCCATGCATTCATTTCTTGTTCCCTCTGTCTTAAATTGATAATACTGTGTGGTCAGAAACACGGAGAAAATTAACAATGATTACTAATAAACTATTAATAAAGAATAAGAACAAATAGACAACACTCAGAACACTTCATCATAAGATCCGACATTGAGTACGACATTGTTATGTCCTGTCGCCCCGCTCGTTCACAACCTTTTTAGACAGCATATGTAAATAAACTATCCAAAGAGATACCGTAACAATACCGCATGAAAAACAGAAAACAGAAAAAGAACCGACGTCAAATTACTCCATGAAAGAACTCCTATTTGCGGACGATAAAGCATTAATAGCAAAATCAGAAGAATAATTACAATACCATATAAATAGTCTAAACAAAATATGTAAGGAACAAAACATGGACATTAGCACCAGTAAAACAGAGGTAAAGACTATAACCAGACAAAAATCACACAACAAAAATGCATCTAAAAGAACACCCCCTGAAACAAGTAAAGAGCTTCAAGTACTTAGGGAAGTATAATATCATATTAAATGGCAAATCAGAAGACGAGATCGAAAATAAATGCAATAAGACACACCAACTCATTGGACAAATGGCACTTAAGAACAATTACGTATCAAATAGTTACTATAGTATGTCCACAATTGTTTGCCTTCATTCACGATCAATTATTTTGAAAACTGTCTGTTGCATCGTTATGAAATTTTTCCAGCCGTCTTATATTTACCCCCACCCAAGGAATATGTCTTTGATAGGTCCAAAAACAACTTAAATCATTGAAAGCGGCAACATTCCTTTGATGTTTTGCTGAACAACTAGTGATTTCTTGCTAACAAAGTTATTTTTACGGTAATGGGAGACCTGCAAATTCTGATGACACACAAAGGCGTATCCAGATTCATATGGGAGTGGGTGCAATGAAAGAACTAGCTTAAAATCGACAGGGTCGGCTGCAGTGCACCGGGTTTTTATCCCATATGGCTCAGTTTCTTTCCGCAGCGCGGAAAGCGTCCCACAAAGCACGAACTCCGTAGCTCCAGCGACGACCCTCGGGAGTCTCCGAAAAAATGCACTCGTGAAATGAAGGACGCGGCCCGGAATCGAACATACAACCTTCGGAGCCCGAGTCAGACGGTTTGACCACTTCACCACGGAGAATCCCGAGAGGGGTGCAATGTGTAATATTAGTAAAGACAGAGGATTTACAGAGGCACGGGGTAAATAATTTGTAAATTAACTGGAAAGTAGAAGGAATATATTTCTTACCTTATCTTTCATTTCCTTCTTGTTTCTTCAGCTGATGCTGATGCTGTAATGTTTAGGGCCTGCAATTCGTCTGAATAGTTGCAGCAAAATATCCCAGTAAGTGTGTACGTAGATTAAGGTCTGCGATCTGCTCAGACCTTAATCTGTGTCGGACGATTCCAGTAGGTTGATGATTGCTCTCGGTTGCATAAAATTCAATCCATCCTTTCTCCAATAGTCCTCTTCCTCTTTCAACACATGGTCCTGACGTTTTTTCCAGTAACTTTTATCAATATTTAATAGCGCGGACAGACAGACAGAAAGACAGACAGACAGATAGATAGACAGACAGACAGACAGACATACAGAAAGGTAGGTAGGTAGGTAGGCAGAAAGGTAAATGGGCGGGTGGGTGGGTGGATGGCTGGCTGGCTGGCTGACTGGGTGGGTGGGTGGGTTGGTAGGTCGGTCGGTGGGTCGGTCAGTGTGCCGGTCGGTCGGTCGGTGGGTGGGCTAAGACAGTTATTCACAATGTAACAGTGCAGGTGGGAGAGTTGCAAATAAATATTGCCAGTAAATGTTTCCAAAAGCTGTGTAAACATTGGAAAACGTTTGTAGTTGCTACAGGAAACTATTCTAAACGAAATGTAATGTACACCGTGGTATTGATACTGGTACGTCTATTTAAACGCATTCCGGGACTTTATTGAAGCTATCAAGTATTTAACACAAAATATCTGACCAATGCGTAAACAAACATGCAGACATTATTGTAAAATTATAATTATAAGGTATTTCATGAATATTGTTTATTTTTAGTCTACTAGTGTCTTACCTGCTATAAGTGAGGTCACAAGCAGAGCCTTTATAATCATCTGCATATTGGCTCATCAGTGATCCACAATCTTGTCTGATCTTTATTTAAGTTGATAGTACTTAATCTGGAATCTGTTAGTGACTAAGAGAAAATAATGTGCAATACTAAATTTAACATTTAATTTAACTTGGATCTGTCATAACATTAGCCAAAATTAATAATCAGGAAAACATCTCATTTTGTGTGATCCTTATCTTGTCCTGTACAGTGACCTGCATGTGACCTGCACGGAACAATGGCTGCCGGCTGTTGCTGAATTGACTGAATTGCCTTTTCGGATCACGAATGCATTTTTCAGTAGACTCCTGGGAGCCGGCGCTGAAGGTGCGGAGTTCGTGCTTTATGCGACACTTTCGGCGGGTCGCCCTGCGGTAAAAGACCGAGCCATGTGAGAAACCTGGGTCAGTGAGGTCTTTCTGGTGACTGCCGCGTCCATCGACGATGAACTGTGGTTGTCGTGGATGAATTTTATGGCGGCATTATGCAGTGTACCTGTGCGGGCTGTTGGATTGCCGAGACTCCTGTCTGTTCCACTTTCACATTGGACAGTGGGAGGCATTTTGGGTGATATTCGCTGGCACAGGAGTGGAGCATAATGGGGATGACCCGTTGCCGTGAAGTTGGAACCTCGACTAACTAACTAACTAACTAACTAACTTGTGACATACTCTCTTTAGGAAGTGTTCTCCAAAGAAGAAAAGCTGAAAACGCCATGATTTTGAAGAAAACAAAAACAAAACAAATCATCATGAATCCTCCAGAATTATAATATTTATGTTTTTTTTTTTTTACCCTAATATAAGCTTTCTCCCATATGTTATAAGAATCCATGCAATTGTATCAGTAAACACTTGGAAGACAAGTGTTGGGTAAAAAGAGGCAATTTTCTGTGTAAGTTCATAATATGTTATTTGTGATTTGAGGTCAGTCCAAACCCTGTGCCACTTCCTTGTTCATTATTTTATGTGGAGGACTTGGTGGTGAAGGCTGGTAGGGGACTTAATGCATTGAGGGCTATGGCAGCAACCGGGGTAGATCAGAGGATGCTGTACAGGCTCTTTCAGAAATTAATAATTTCTGTCATTGAGTATGGTTTTGGGCTGCTGACAGTATCAAAAAGCCAGCTTGAAAGGTTGGAGCGCATACAGAATGCTGCCATGCGGTTAATACTGGGGTGCACAAAGGACACACCAATTATCTGCATGAGGCATATCCTGGCGCTACCAACAATGACGGATAGACATAGGGTCCTTCAGGCCAAAAGGTACCTGAGAGTTGCCGCAGACAGGAATCACCCGCTGCATGGCAGCAATGGATGTGGTAAAGTGTCACAGACTAAGACGAGGCAGGTCCTGGATGGCACAGGCAGAACTTTCAATAAGTCAGGTGTGTGATCTAGAATCCATCAATCGTGAAAGAGAGTGGGTTGAAGTTCTAGATGACATGACGGACTGGCACAATGTAATAATAACACTGGGTCGTGAGTGCAGAGAATGGGCAGCGGTCCGCACTGAGTTTGAAGTGCAACAACTGGTCCAGAGGACATCAAATCAAATCAAATCAAATCAACTTTATTAGGGTCACAAATTGGGCGCGCAGGCCCGTCTTACATTCGGCCCTTCCAATCACTCGTCTTTCGTTCATCAAGAGCATTATACATTTACATAGGAAGAAAAATAAACATTGTGAAATGAATGTTGTAAACATAAACAAGGCTAATTACCATGTTATGAGGCCCATCTCCCACCTATCCATACATCACCCCACCCAAACAACACCCCCACCTACCCACACACACGCGCACCAAGGGACACATACACACCCCCACCTACCCACATACACGCCACCAAGGGAAACATACATACCCCACCAACCGACCCATCCCCCTCCCGCACATCCCCCACCCACACACACTGCCCTCACCTGATCCCCCAACCAAAACACACTCGCCACCCACAAACATTCCCCCACCAACCCACACACGCCACGCCCATCCACATCCTGCCCCACACATCCTCTCCCCACCCATCCCCCAGCCACATCTGCATCGACAACATATTCCCCACCCACACACACAATCCCCCACCAACCCACACATCGCACATCCACTCACACATCCCCAAACCATACACACACATCCCCACCAACTGACATGTCCCTACCCCCCCCCCCCCCCACACACACACACACATCTCCCTAACCACCCATACATCCCCAATCCACTCACACACACCCCACCACCCACACATACAACTTCCACCCACCCACACATGCCTTAACCTAATCCCCCACCACACAATCCCCCACCCGCACATCACATACACCCCCTACCACGCACTATTCCCAACCCACGCACCACACACACACATATCCCTCACTAACACATCCCCACTTACACACCACACACATATCCCCCACCAAGATACCACACAATATTCCCACCCACACCCACACAGATACCCTTACCCATCCACCCCACATACCCCCACTCACACACCACAAAAATCCCCCACCCACACACACATACCTCACCCACACAATATCACCAACCAACACACCACACACCTCTCCTCACCCACACACGCATTCCCTACCCGTCCACCAACACACACTCACTCACGCATACATCCTCCACTACGCACCCACACACCCTCACCCACCCACTCCCAACCAAACATCTCTCGATCACAATACCCCTACCCCCACACACATCCTCCACCCACTCACACATCCCACCCCGACACATACAACTCCCTCACCCACCTACACATCCCTAAGCCACTCACACACCCCACCCACACATTCCCCATCCACACATACACATCTCCCACCCACACTCCCCCACATACTTTCCCCAACCACCACAATCCCCTGCTCACCCACACATATACCCTCCCCATACGCATATTCCCCACACCCATCACACACATCCCCCACACCACACACTATCCTCCACCCATACCGCCACAAACATACCCTCCACCCACACATCATTCACACATTCCCCACCAACACACCACACACATATCTCAAACCCACACACCATACACTTCACCCCACCCGCCCTTCCATCCCAAATCCACCCAACACAATCCCCTACCCACACAACCCCGCCTCCCACACATACTTCCTCAAACCATCCACACATCTCCACCCACATAAACACACATCCCCTGCATCCGTCCTATACACATATCCTCCACCCATACACACATACCCCACACCCATTCCCACACCCCTACTTTCACCTCCACACATCCATCCACACATCCCACCAACACCCACAAATACCACTACCCACCAAAACCCACACACCCCAACCCATCCAAATGCATACCCCCACCCACACACCCCCACCCACACATATCCCCACACTCACACACATCCTTCACATACACTCACACTTCATCACATCTAGACACATACAAAATGTCTCACGTTAGTATTGAAACTAGTATGAACAAACTCCCACACTTTACTCACACACATACACTGACACTTGTCATGAGCAGTCTCATAAAAATGTTAAACATGGAGAAAAATGTGTACATAAAATGTATGTGACGTAAAAATAGTGATGCTCTCTCTCTCTCTCTCTCTCTCTCTCTCTCTCTCTCTTTCTCTCTCTCTCTCACACACACACACACACATTCACTCTCACACATTCACTCTCCCGCTCACTCATTCACTTTCCTGTTCACTCATTCACTCTCCCGCTCACTCATTCACTCTCCCGCTCACTCATTCACTCTCACGCTCACTCGTTCTGTCTCTCATTCACACTCACTGACTCACTCACTCAAACTACAGTAATGAACATGAGTTTATATTATGCATGATAAAATCAAATGGTATTTAACTGATAATATGACAGATGAGAATACACAAACATATGGATTCGCGTGTTACATAACATGCGTGTTACATGACATGCATCTGCTCAGCTCTCTCTCTCTCTCTCTCTCTCTCTCTCTCTCTCTCTCCCTCTGTCTGTATTCTTTCATATACACACACTCACACGCATGCGCGCGCACACACACACACACACTAACACATCAACTCTCCCACTGTCTCACTCTCTAACACACAATCCTTCACAGACACACACACACACTCTCTCAATCACACTCTCTCACACATACACATGAACGCATGCACATGAACGCATGCACGCACGCATACACTCCCTCACTCACTCTCACACATACACGTACGAATGCATGCACTGACACA
Source organism: Cepaea hortensis (assembly GCA_963921405.1). Classification (NCBI taxonomy): domain Eukaryota; kingdom Metazoa; phylum Mollusca; class Gastropoda; order Stylommatophora; family Helicidae; genus Cepaea; species Cepaea hortensis. The sequence goes on from OY992891.1 coordinate 86,717,466, forward strand.
TTCCCCCAACATTTCTCGCTCAATCACTCTCTCCACACACACGCATGCACGTGCGCACACACGCATTCACTCTCTCCCTCTCACTGACACCCACTTTCTCTCTCTCTCTCTCTCTCTTTTTTTTTTCTCTCTCTCTCTCTCTCTCTCTCTCTCTCTCTCTCTCGCTCCCACACGCACACACATATATAGTGAACAATTATAGTTAAACAATTATAATGAACAATTATACTGAACAATTATACCAGTAAATGAATTATGGTGGCATATAGTCGGTATGGATTAAGTATTGAAAGAGTTTTCGGTTAAATGTGTAGGGACTCATTGGAGTTTTCAGATCTGGAGGCAGATCATTCCATAAGTGAGCACCAGAATAGGCGAAACATGTTTTGTATAGGTCCAATCTAGTCTTTGAGACATGTAACAAATTTAGGCTCTTGCTGTTCATTGCATTAGATTGAATCAGCGGCAGAAGATACTCTGGGGTATTTTGAGATATAATTTTATTCACTAATTTGGCTTTGTTGAAAAGGAAGCGCTTTTGTAGTGGTAGAAGTCTTAGATGACTGTACAAATTATTACTTTCAACGTGCTTTATGTCAGAAACCAGACGAATAGCGCGGTTTTGTAGAGAACATAGTCGTTTTAAATTAGATTTAGGGCAACCATCCCAAACCGTGGAACAGTAATCGAGATGTGATTGGATATAGCATGTATAGAATATTTTTCGTGTGCTTTCGTCCAGGAAGTGCTGAATTTTAGCAAGTTGGTAAACTTTTTGTGCTATTTTCTTGGTAAGAGCGTGAACATGAGAGCTCCAGTTCAAATGGCTGTCTATTAAAAGCCCTAGTGTTTTATGTTCAGTCACATTAACTATAGGTAACGTGCCCATGCGGAGTTCGAGCGGTGATCCAGTTATGGCTAGTGTCTGTAGTTTTTGTCTGGTCGTTATTAGCATGGATTTGGTTTTGTCGATGTTAATTTGCATGCGGTTTTCATTGCTCCATCTAGTAAGATTATCAAGTTCCTTTTGTAAAGAATTCTCTAATTCACTACGGTTTTCTTGACTAGTATATATAGTACAGTCGTCTGCGAATAGATCACAAGTTGTATTGATATATAAAGGAAGATCATTAATATAAACTGCAAAAAGCAGCGGACCTAGTATTGAGCCCTGAGGCACACCAATATTAAGCTGTGTAGGTCTTGATAGACAGTTGTTGAAGGACACGACTTGTTGCCTGTCGGATAGAAATGACGTAATTATGTTCACCATGTTGGTGCTTGTCTTCATTTGCTTTAGTTTTCTAATTAAAATATCGTGATCTACCATATCAAAAGCTTTTTTAAAGTCTACAAACACCGCTCCACAAATTCTACCGTTGTTGATGTTTAAGTGCCAGTTATCGGTCATTTTTGTTAGAGCACTATGGCAAGAATATTTAGGTCGAAACCCAGATTGAATGTTAATTATTAGATCATTGTTAATTAAATGGTGTAACGTTATTTTATGAATGTGTTTTTCTAGTGGTTTTGATAGCGACGATAGTAAGGAAATAGGTCTATAATTACCCAAAACGCTATTATCGATTGAGCCATTTTTAATAAGCGGAAACACTTTAGCAATTTTAAATGCAGACGGAAAGTAGTTTTTGGCCAGGCACTGGTTATATATGAACGTTAAGGACTCGCTAATGACTGGTGCAGCACAACGAAGAATTCTATTACTGATACCATCTAGGCCGTGTGAGTTTGTTGATTTGAGGTTCAAGAGATATTTATAAACGTCTGCAACAGACATTAAAGGAATCTCAGCGGGAATATTTCTGGCGCACTTCTCCTCACAGAATGATGCCAGTGAACTTAAATTACACGATGAGTCTGGTATTGAAGACTTTAGATTCTCTATTTCTGATTGAAAGAACCAACTGAATTCATCGCATGTTATAGAATTTGGTATTGCTGATTCTGTAGGGCGTTTCTTATTGGTTAGCAAGTTAATAGCCTTCCATATATTTGTACTGTTTGAATTATCTACAATCAAATTTTTAAAATGATCTTTTTTTATCCTACGAATTTCATATTTAACTTTATTCCTTAGTCTGCGGTAATATCAAGGTGACATAGTCATCTACACCGATGGGTCAGTGGTGAGAAACAGACGTAGTGGCTGAGGCTTTATTGCAGAGGCTAATGGGCGAGTCTTGAAAAAGGAGAGCCTGGCATATGAGACTACGACCTCCAGCATGAGAATGGAGGTGGAGGCAGTAACCGCGGCATTCTGGTGGCTAGAGGAGACTACTGCAACACACGTTATGTTCATTACGGATTCAAAGAATACGCTTAGCAAGGTGGAGAAAGGAATGTTTCTTGTGGAATGGTTCTCGTCGCTTCAGAGGTCACAGATTGTTAGAATTGTATGGATATTTTGCCCTGACCATGCGGATGTACGGGGGAATGAAAAGGCTGATATTATAGCAGGGAATGCACCTCTTGGTGGTATCTTGCCTATGGACAAGGGTGAGGTGGTCGTGCGTTTATGGGACCTGGTGGAGAAGGCGCAGGAACAGATTGAGAACTCATATGTGGAAAGAATGAGATTGCGGGGGATCGGCAGGGATTCTGGAAGAGTCTCAAAACTGGGAGGGATGACCAGGAAAACTTTTAATCAGATAGCGGTGGGAACGATTAGTTGTATGACTCTTCGCTTTCTGTTGAACGAGGGGACTGAGCACGTATGGGAATGTCCTGAGTGCAGTGATGTCGGTTCTTAACTCAACTCAACTATTTCATGATATCCTCATGTAATATATCCCCAATTAATAAAACAAATGTTAAAACTTAGTATTAATCCAAGTAGCAGTAATTAATAATTGAGCAAACCATGTTGTTATACCTACAAATTGATGGGAAAGACATTAGACTTCTAAAAAAACATATATTGTAAACAACTAGCTGCCATAAAGATTGGTAATGAAGTAGGTCAGTATCAGCATATTAAGAGAGGTGTGAGACAAGGATGTGTAATGTCTCCAGATCTTTTTCCCTGTACAGTGAAAATAGTTTCAGAAATTTAGAAGATATGAGATGAATCAGCATTGGGGGACGTAACATCAATAACATTAGTTATGCGGATGATACAGTATTGATTACAAACAATGAGCAGGATCTGCAACATTTGGTAGATGCAGTTGTTACACACAGTGAACAACAAGGGTTAGAATTAATTGTAAGAAGGCAAATATTATGGCCGTCATTAGGAAGAAGGAAATACCACAATTCAATATGCAAGTAAATAGGCATGTTCTTAAACATGTAAATCGGTACAGCTATCACATAAACGTCATAGTATCTGATGAGAGATGCCGTGCAGAGATTATACACAAGAATCGCTATGGCGAAGGTAGCCTTTTATAAGATGAAAAACATACTGACCAATAAAAAGATGTCTAGTTTTAGTTTTAGTCGTTGGATCAACATCACGGCACACGGTTTAACCCATAAGTGCTCCGTTTTCCTCCTAACTCAAACCTGAGTTTGGAGAAACTCAGTTCAATGCACGAACTCCGTTGCATCGGCGAGGATCCTGAAATGCTTTGGGTAGATTTTTAACTCGAAATTTTGCTCAGGAAGCGCCGTTAGGCTACTCTTTTTCGATTTCCAACTGCCAAGGGATTATTTACGTGCACAACAATACACACGGGCGTCCGATCTCACTACCCAGAGACCAGGCGAAATTACTGGAAGTCCAGGTGGATTTTTAAAATAAATCCTAGTCCTCACCGGGGCCTGAACCCTGGTCCTCACCGGGGCCTGAACCCGGGACCTCCAGCACTCGAGGCGGACACCATACCTCGAGACCACTCAGCCTTCCTAAAAAGATATCATTTGCAACGAGAAAAAAGTGTGCAAGTGGTACATAGAACCTATACATTTGTATAAATGTGAAGTATACTACTACTGTACTAGCAACTTGCTGTCTTGATAGAGGATAGTTTGCTAGATTGTGCTTCAAAAAAGGCATATAAAGTACAAACAATGGCGGTAGCGAATGTTACTAATCAGACCAATTAGTTTTCTAAATGTACGGCCACAAAGGTTGTTTGCCAATGTTACATGGCCATTTCCACCATTACACACCATATTCCGTCTCATATGCTCAGTGTGTGATCTGTCTGCAGTCATTTTCTCCTTTGCCTTTATTCCATTTCTGATCTTTGCCCTCCATGCAACATGATCAATGGCAACTTGCTCCCAAGGTTCAATACCAATGTCTGTATCAATCGTGCGATGTGTGGACAATGAAAAAAAACAAGCTAAAAAACATCCAATGGCAGCGGAGGTGCAGTTTCTGACGAGAATGCAAATAATACCATGGACAGACAGAAAAACCAATGACCATGTCCAACAAGAAACAAATGAAAACCGTAAACTGATTAGAGAAATTAGATGTAGACAGTCACAGATGTTTGGGGATACGATATGAGAAGAAACAAATTAAAAAAACTTGGTGACAACTGGCACGACTTAGGGGAAAAGAACATGGGACGGCAAAGAAGTAAATACCTGAATGGATTCGCCACGTTGTATGGCCTAGGACATAGAGCTGATTCACGACTCTATGTGATGTCAGATGCCAAACCAAGACCACCCACGCTTATCGGCACGGCACATGATGATGATGATGATGAAACCATGTGGACTAGATATTTATGTTAATTATTTTGTGAAGGTTCATTAAGAATTTAAATACGACAACTTCCTCTTTCTGATGTTTGTGATAAGTTGTCTTTGCGGCTGAGCTCCCGTTACAACATCATGATTGCTCTTTATGGCTGACCTACAAACTTTCAGCATTCTTCAATACAACCACAATTTTTCGCCTGTGTACTAATTGTCCACGACTCGCAGCCGTATGTTAAAACTGGTTCTATGTAACACGCAAGAACTCGTTTCCTGACTTTCAAGGACAATGACTCATTGCACAAATTGTTCTTCATTTTATAGAATGCAGTTTTTGATTGTCCTACTCTGCTCTTTATCTCAGTAATGCATCTTCCATCTGATTTATCCATGCGCCTAGATATCTGAATTTCTGCAATTGCCCTACAATAACGTCCTGTACTGTAATTGCGCATTTAGGCACAACATGTTTCTTTTATAACACCATAACTTCTCTCTTTCTGGTATTCAAGCTAAGGCTCATTCTTCCATTTTCTACAACCACTGTATATATCATTTCCTGTAGATTGTTCTGATTTGTTGCTATCAAGACAGTGTCGTCAGCATAACGTAAGTTATTTTTATTATGTCCACCAACCAGGATCCCCTGTAGATCTCATTATATATTCACTGTATAATTAGAACAAGTCAGGAGATAATACACAACCTTGTCTGGCGTCCTTCATTATACACTAAAATGTTCTGTCAAAGTTATTGATTCTTATGGCTGCTGTTTGCTGCCAATACATGTTTTTTTTAATTCGCAGATCGTTGCCGTCGATGTTCAGTTGCTTTGGTAATTGTATTATTTCATCATGCTTTACATTGTCAAATGATTTTGTGTCTATGCAGCACAAGTACATATTAAAAAAAATAAATTATATAGCTCTTTCATATAGTTTGTAAATGGAGTTATACCTCTCCATAACACAAAAGCCTGGGATGAATTTAGAGACCATGTGTTGCCAATGGTGTCCTCTCTCGGCCTGTCTAGTGTACTCCAGAGGAAAGGTAACACCAATGCGTCTGGAACAAGACAAGCTGAAGAAGCTGCCGGATCAGCAAAACAATGCCCCAACTGTCCGCCTGTTGGAGCTTCGATCCTAGACCAGTTGCCAGCCAAGGCTTGGGGCCTGGTCTGCCCTGTCATGACACTTAGTCTTTAGGTTGCATTTCCTCGCACTAAGATAACTAATCAACGCTTGTACTTCTGCCTCCACAGCAGCTGGATTTTCTTGTCTGCATTTACTGTCTAGTTGGATGCAGACTGAATAGGACGTGCAGAAATATGTTGGCACTTGTACTCACTCTTCGCCAGGTTCTAAATCTTCAAGTGAACACACCTGTTGAAGAATGTCATCGGCTTGACCCATCCACGACCGTCCTCTTTTTAACCTGCTGCCCTTCACCTTCATAATTTCACTATGCAGTGGATGTTGTGTGTTTGCGTTATCTCTGAGGTAGGCGCGTGCTCTGCAGACTTGTATTCTGTCTTCAATGGTTGGAAAATCAAGAAGGTAGCGCATCGCCATGCATGCTGTATCTCTTGTACATCAAAGAATAATTCACATAGCTTCATTCTGTATCCTTTTCCATCCTTTCTATTAGCTTACTGCTGAGAGTCAGAATCGCCATCGCATACTCAAAAACAGACATGACCAGCCCCTCGTTTAGAAGACATAGATGGCGCTGCTAACAATTTGCCGCCACCATGACTCGCATCGCAGCCAAACCCCGCTTTGCCTTTGTTATCACCTGGTTTATGTGCTCATTATAAGCAAGGCTTCGATCAAAACGTACCCCCAGGTAATTCACTGCCCGCGTTCCTTCCACCGTCTCTGAACACATCTTTGCAGTTGGTGTTGGAGTGATGATTATTCAACGAGAACCAAGTCACTGTTGCCTTTGTTGGGTTGACCATTGCCCCAGCTTCAACACACCAAGTACTTATGCGATTGAGTTCGGTTTGTAGTTACACAGCAACCAGATCTCTATCCTTACCCTGACGATACACTAAAACATCGTCGGCATATGACAATGTCCTACCAGGTCCAGTGATCTGCTCGCTGGTGATTCTCACTGTGTAGGCGTTGAACAGTGCCGGAGATAATGGTGATCCCTGTGGTAGGCCAGGATATATTGTTTTTGGTTCCGAAGTCCAACTGCCACATCTGAAAACTACTTTCCGTTGGAAGAGGGCTGCAGCGATCCAACTAAGGAGGAATGGACGTATTTTGAGTTCAAGAAGCTGAAGCATTAAAAAATCAAATCCAATGGTACTCTATTGTACACGTCCTCAAGATCAATCGCTGCAGCAAAGGTTTCAATGCCTGAGTGGAAATCTGCACAGACATCATGGGCAAAAACTGCTGCATTGCTCCAGGTTTCTCGTTTTGGACGGTACCCACCAAGGGTAGGTGGGAAAACACCTTGCCTCTCTAGCTGGCTTGATATTTTCTTGGCAATTAACTTCTCCAGCAGCTTGCCTATTGTATTCTGCATGGGTAAAACCCGACATGCCCGAATTTTTGTGTGGTCTTTGCCAGGCTTCGGCAAGAGAATCAGATAACTATGTAACAACTCTTCCTTGATGCTAGCACTCCCTATACTGTTGTTGTACATGTCTGCTAGTTTCTCTAGCTCGTTGTCGGTACACCTATTGATGTCGTCGTATCATATTTCATCTGACCCTGGAGTGCTGTTTTTTTTTATCGTCGAAGCACAGCCTTGATTTCTTTCACTGTCACTGTGTCTTCATCGAAGTGTTCTGGGCCTTGCACCTGTCTGCTGTGAGCTCCTTGGCAAGATTTCGGCCTCCCATGTCTGTCTGGTTGCTCTGCTCTAGATATCGTTCAACGAGGACTTTGCCCTTGTCCTCGTCAGTCTTCTGCCAGATGCCAGATCGGAATTGCAAACCACTTGAAAACTGCATAAATTTAACTTGGGCATTTCAGAAATCATGGGTGCCGCCATTAGTAACGTGACGTAATCAGGCTATCCTCGATTGCAACGCAACATTAATACATACATCTGGTGTACAAGAGTACAGGCAAGTAAGGCCGAATATACACGCTCCAAAATCCAAACGAAAAACCCCACATATTGATGTATCAGAAATGAATCATAATTTACGTTGTCCGTAAAGTCACCTTCATCTTCGTCCCGGAACATGCGGGAATCGAGGGAAATGAACGAGCTGATAAACTGGCTGGCTCCGCATCACCTGCAGATGGCCAGCCCATGGGTCGCGCCGATGTTATTTACATCCTTAAAGTGATGTCGAGAACAGAGGACTTTGACGTCAGTGAATCCACAACGTTGTCCAGTATGAGAAATTTGGGAGTAAGAATTGGCAAGGCCAGACACGAGAGGTACATCAGGAAAACGAGGGGCCTCATCAACCAACACGGAACTGGCACTATTAGCCACTGGACGCTGATGCATATGCTGGGGGAGGATCTGAGCACCTATGGACCTGTCCGGAGTGCAATGACGATACTCCAACTGATAACCGATAACTGATAACGGATAACCTCACACAACATTCGTCCGATTTAATGATAATGGCATAACCGATAGAATAAAAACCGACACTGGTAACTGTGAAAGTAATCGTAGGCCTGGCCAACGAATTGAAATATGTGAAACATGATAAAGTCATAATTCATTAAGTTAATTTCCTTAATTTTAAATTTTCATACAACGTACAGTTGAGTTGAGCTAAGAACCAACATTACTGCAATCAGGGCATTCCCAATCTTGCAACGTCCCCTCGTTCAACAGCCAGCAGAGTCATACGACCAATCGTGTCCACGCTGTCTGACCGAAAGTTCTCCAAGTCTTCACTCTCAGTTTTAACATTCTCCCTGAACACCTGAGTAATATGTAATGTACTAACTAAAGCGTATTTGATGAATGACCTGGAGGATTGAGAGGAATGATTCCTCAAATAATAATATATGTGGGTTATACCACCCACCTCGCGACGTCACACAAAAAACGGACCCCATTGTTCACATCTCGTGCGCTTTTGTACTTAAATACTTCCGGTTTTTGATGTATAAAAGTTAAACTTTAAGAATTAAAAGTTAAATTATACGAGATAATTTTGAAAAAAAAAATGCTTTTTTATTTTCTTAATTGAGCATTAAAGATAGCGGTTATTCCTGGTCTTTAGTAGATGAGGTGTAAACACTAGCATCATACGGTTTTAGATCGCTACATGAAAACCTTAAAAAAAAGTAAAAATGGTCGGTATTACTAGTTGTAGTGGGTATGGCTTATTGCTACCCGTTGTTAAGGGGTCGGTGAGTGAAGGAGTAGCTACATTAGTATCCCCAATCGTTGTTAAGGGGTTAGTGGTTACGGGTTACAAAACGTCAAATGAAAACCGTAAAAAAGTTATGTGGGCTTGTATTATTGGTTGTCTTTGGTATGGCTTAGTGAAAGCTGATGTTTAGGACTGTGTGAATGGAGGATAGGCTAGATAAATACGTCAGTTCCTTGTAATAAACAGGAGGAGTTGCTAGATAAAGGCTCACATTCCTTTTTGACGGGTGGGTGAGTGGAGGCAAGGCTAGCTAAGTGCATCCAATCATTGGTAAGGGTACCAGTTTCGTATTAAGGGATGGGGTGGTAGAGTGGAGGAATGCTTAAATAAATTTTTCCATTAGTTCTTAAAGGATGGATGAGTTGAGGAAAGGCGAATTAAGTGCTTCCTATGGTCGGTTTGACAGAGAGTATGACACAGTCGTCAGTGTGGCGGTGTGTATGAACCAGTTGTTGGCGGGGCTGATTGTATGACACAGTGGTCACCGTCGTTTAGTGTATGAACCAGTGGTTGGCGTGGCTGAGGTAGAGTATATAGGGCTGCATGGTAGAGGGTATGACTCGTATTTTATGTATGGTTCAATCGCTGTCTCTCGATCTCGCTCAATCTTCCTCTTTATCTCACTGTGTTTTCGCGTTTGTCTGACTATTGATTGTGTGAATGCGTATGTATGTGTATGAGTTACTGTCGGCGTTATTCTATTCTTCTGCCCATTTATCTGGATAACCATCTATCTATATGTCTTTATACCTGTGTAGCTTAATGTCCGGATGCTTGCGTGTCTGTGTATATCTGTATACATGAATGTTCGTTGTGTTTTCTGTGTATTCGTCCGTGGGTGACAGCAATGTGATATCAGTATGTACACGAATAAGTGCTGTCAGAGTCCTAACTATTTTTCTCCTTCTAGCTCACTGGACTTGGACAGGCAAATTACAACATCTACGACACATATATTAATAACACATGACTGCAATCGGAAACTCGCAGGAGCTATCTCCTGAACAACATTTATTACAATATATTACAGGCTGACAACATGGTCGCACTTCACTCTCATAACAATCGTTCAACACCAGCCGTCAAGCGCTAGCTCACATGGGCGATATTTACACTGTCGCCCGTATGATCATTCGCAATCACAGCCTCACATCATCCCGCACATATCACAGTTAGTACATTCCTCGAATATCAACACACAACGTTCATCTCCATCTATCCGTCACAAACACTCTCGTTCTATTGTTCTATCGCTCTCTAGATCTCCACACGTCCGTCTCTATTCGCTGTCTCACACACACTGCCCCCGTTCTCCTTGACCTTCCCACATCACGTGGGTCTATCCACGGACTTCTTGCCTGACCGTCCGTTAGCCAAGCCGTGATGTCTCCTACTGCCCTTGACCTCAGCTATGCTTACACTGACTCTCTCTTACATACCGGCACTTACACTATTCCTTACATATAAGACCCTGACACTCCCCCCCCCCCCCCCGCACAAACAATGTGGCACTTTCCCTTAGACATGTGACACATTCTTGTTACCTCTTTCTAACCTTGTCAGGGGATTATATGATCATAAGTATACGCGTGCGTATCTTGTTACTCTGATCTTTCCCGAGATTGACTATCACTATTGTACTCTCTTTTGCAGTACTGAGGTTTCTCTCAAGGTTTTGTCGTGGTCTGACAAATGTTCTGGTTGGGTCTACTTGTCATACCTCGTTATATTTTTCAATCACCACTCTGTGACATTTCATTCTGTTCATGTTTCTCAATCGATTGTCTGTGCATTATCATCTCATAGTTATTGTGGCTATGCTGGTTTAAGGATTCTCCATTGATTTACGCCTGAATATGGCTACAACTTCCTCTGACAGCATTCTTAAATTTTCTCTCTATTCAGACGTGGTTCCCCTCGTCTCTATTTAATGCACCCTAATCGATTCTTTATGAGCACGCTATGTCAATGTTGTGGTCATGGTTCGAATATACTTCCTGTATGTCATAGTCCCCCTTACATCATCTTATGTCGGACCTTGACTTGTTTCCCTTTTTGGGTACACCTCGTTTACTGTTATGGAGAGTTCTTATTAATCTCTTTGGTTGGCATCACCCTGTTGGTCTGTTCCTTCTTGTTACCATATTATGATGTGAATTTTATACCACTATTGCTAAGCGTCATTCGTCGGGCTATCCACCATACGCGAAAGCAAGTTTGGTAAACTCGCGTATTGGGATTGCCAGGCGTTGATTCTCAGCATTGCACTTTATACCTTTCACAATGTACTTACGTTTATATGTACAATCACATTCTAACAATACTACCTAATATAATAATAACATTAGACATTGAATGTCATACAGTTAATACATTTACAATAAAATATTCATCGTCGCTGCCTTTATGCACGTATAGGATACTGTTCTTGTCCTGTGAAAGTTATGCACAGGGAATTAAATTATCAGTGTTCAATGTTCATTGTGGTGCTGGAATGTTTGGCATTTCTTCTTTCTAAACCGATTATTGACGTCTTCTGTATATCATGATATTGTCTTTCCTTCTGTATAGTGATTAAGACTTTTCACCAAGTTTGGACAATTTGTAAGTCCGTTCTGTAAAATTGCTGGAATTCACACATATAAAATACGACTTAATGTTTTAAGTTCGGTGGCCTTAATTATGAGTGTGGCCATGGTGCGTCTGTCTGTGACTGTCTTTGCCATAGTTTGTAGGTTGGCATCTGGTTCATTAAACTGTTCACTGGAAATGAGTGTCTATACTTGTGAAGTTCTTGTCGTTGTTAGTCGATTTCAAAAGGTGGATTCTGTAGATACTCGTTTGAAACAAAGTCAATATGGGTATATCTTACTGTTTGATACCTGAAATCACATGTTGAGTCTTACTGTTCTGTTGATGACCATTTCCACGTTGAAGGAACTTTTATGTTTGTCTATACAATGGAGTGTGCTAGTATCATAGCGCTGGAGTCGTACAGCAGACAAGGCAACTCTGGAGTTACTCGATCTAAGGATATAAAGTGGGTTACGGTTAAAATTAATTTTCCGATGGGTGGGGATTTTCAAATTTCATGTTGAGATCATTTTGAGTGCTATCTCCAAACCTGCACTCGTACATGTGTGTATACATCCAATAGTTCAAATAATAATAATACACCATGTATAGTTTTGAACTGTAATCGTGCATGTTTGTACACTTTTCTGCAATTTGTGTATATTTTCCAAAATATGTAGGGTAATTTGTTGCTGATTTTTGTCAGTAATTCCACCGACTGATGATTTACATTGGTCAGCATAAGTATGTGTCTGAGTTGATTTGACACAGTGTTTAGCAGTGGTAACAACAAACTTTGGTTCACCAGTAATGATGCAAGTAACAAAGTTAGCTGGTTTGTCATGAGTAATATCATCTGTGTTGCGTCATGATAATGTGTGAATAAAATTGTTTGTGAAGACATTTGTTTTGCATTTACCATGAGTAGTGTGAGTAGAACCATCCATTGTGCGCACTTGGGCATGTATGTAGTTAACAGGAGGTATAGCATGTACCATGATGTTTTGTGATCTTTTTCTCGCCCTTGTGAAATGCTTGTTATCTGTACCTTCTTTTCTTTGATGATACACACCAGTTTCTGTTTTTTCTTGTTGTGAGATGGTAATCAAGTTGGTATGGTGTGGTACTTTGGTCTGTTCACCATGTTGTTGTATGATGAGTGGTGTAGTTAAGGCAGTGTTTGTTGTAGTGTTAACTTTCTGCCATGTCTGGGTTGTGGACTCTGTGTGGTCTATTACATTTAATACATTTCCAATTAATAAATCACAGCATGGATTGTCTAATAATGCGCAAGTTACTCTGCCTGATAGGAAAGGTGATTTTATATTAGCCCATGCCATAGGATATTTCTCTACTGTCCCTGAAACAGTTCTGCAATAGATGTACTCATCTAGGTAGTCTTTAGGATCAGCTAGGTTCTTTCGAAGACCGATAAGACAGGAACCTGTGTCGCGTACACATGTGCATACTGTGTCATTAATGTATCCCTCATGGAATGTTAGTTTTCCTAACGACAGTCTTGAGGTTTTGTTCATTTCCTCACTTTCTTGTTGAGTATTGCCCTCTTTAAATAAGGAATGAGGCTGAGTGATATTAACAACATTATTGAAATATGGTACAAAATCTGTTGGGTAAAACTCAGTTTGTTCTGAATTTGCAGTGTTTGGTCTTGTTTTCGTCTCTGTGATGTTTACTTTTTCTAAGTTCTTTGCTGAAATGTCTGTTGTAATATTTATGGCTGCATTTGCTTTTGCTTTCTGTATTCTTTTTACTCCTTCACATTCGAAACGTCTGTGGCCATAAGCGAGGCAAAAATGACATTTTGTTCTATATTTCCTTTGATTTACCTTCCCCAGTTTTTGTGCTATAATAGTATTTAGGTATTCTTGATAAGTGGGATTCTTATCGCATATTCCATTTTCTGTATGTGGAGTGCTACAATGTTTGCACAGTACTGGTTTTGTTTTCTGTGGTTTGTTTTGACAATCTGTGGCTGCAGATGCCGCTGCTTTCACAGTACTCTTCTGTTGAGTGTTCTTAACTGTGTTCGTATTTTGGTTGTAATACGCGAGGCATTTTGCTAGTAAATCTTTGATAGGTTCTGTGTTATGTTCTTCTAAATATTTTCTGCATTCGGCTGGGGGTGTTGCTTTCAGATTCTCTATTATGAAGAAATTTAATACTGGTTGATCATTGTTTGTGTCTCTAATTTCAGACATTAGCCTCCTGTACCTGCCTTCTATTTCCTGTATATAATGGGTAAACGACAAGTCTGGGACTGGTTTCAGGTCTCGTAACACTAATATTAAGGTGTCGAGATCGTTTAAGTAGTTTGATAATATGTTTGTTTTGTAATAATCATAGTCTTCCCTTGATATATCTGGTATGAACTCTTGCAGATGTCTGTCTCGTATTGGTAAGGATTCCCTATACCATGTATACCTTCTCATTTTTGGAATTTTGTAGTCTTGCATTTTCTTTTCGAATTCCTGTGTCCACTCGCGGATAAGGTTATTTTTCCTATTTCTGTTTACAATCAGCTTCAAGTCTTCCTTGAGTTGAGACTTTGTATCGTTTAAATAGCCCTTCAATGTTTCGTAATGTTTTGTGCACCAGTATCTTACTTGTTCCGGAGTGCTTGCATATTCTAAGGCTAGTTCTTTGAGGTCGTCATATGAAGTCATTTTGGACCTAGTTTAATTTCTAAGTATTTAATTAATATTCAAATGTACAAATAATGACATCTATTCAAGCAAATCAAAGAATGCAGATTTGGGTATTTAGCAATCAAAATTAATCAACTTATCTTTATCTGCTGTTTACTCGAACGCTTGATGTACAGGAACGTGATTCTCGTGCTGGTTACCGTTGCCCTGTTCTGGTTACGTCGGTGGCTATGTAGAATTGAAACCTGCTGTGGAAAGAAATGATGTTATTTTCGTTCTGATTTTGTTAACAAATCTTCTATTTTTACAAAATTATGCACTTGATCTTCTTCTTTGCATAAGTAGCGTTCTTTTATGCAATTTACATGGGAATGTGGTTCATGTGTACTTCTGACACCATTATACCTGTCAGGGTCCTAACTATTTTTCTCCTTCTAGCTCACTGGACTTGGACAGGCAAATTACAACATCTACGACACATATATTAATAACACATGACTGCAATCGGAAACTCGCAGGAGCTATCTCCTGAACAACATTTATTACAATATATTACAGGCTGACAACATGGTCGCACTTCACGCTCATAACAATCGTTCAACACCAGCCGTCAAGCGCTAGCTCACATGGGCGACATTTACACTGTCGCCCGTATGATCATTCGCAATCACAGCCTCACATCATCCCGCACATATCACAGTTAGTACATTCCTCGAATATCAACACACAACGTTCATCTCCATCTATCCGTCACAAACACTCTCGTTCTATCGTTCTATCGCTCTCTAGATCTTCACACGTCCGTCTCTATTCGCTGTCTCACACACACTGCCCCCGTTCTCCTTGACCTTCCCACATCACGTGGGTCTATCCACGGACTTCTTGCCTGACCGTCCGTTAGCCAAGCCGTGATGTCTCCTACTGCCCTTGACCTCAGCTATGCTTACACTGACTCTCTCTTACATACCGGCACTTACACTATTCCTTACATATAAGACCCTGACAGTGCTTGTGTGTGTCTATAATTGGCCTCAGTTTTGAAGACCTCATTTCCACAAACGATTCATGTTTCACAGCGCGAACCGCGCCAGAGATAATGGGGTTGTCACAGTTAATTAGGTGGCAGGAAAACATGCGTGTGTCATAGTAAGTAGTATGTAGTAGTATGGTAGGTACAGAGGCAGTATAATCTGAGGAGGCCACTGAACCTGAACTACATCCTTAGATGCGCTTGTATGCCGCCACAGCAAGTCTTAAGACAACGTTATTTCAGGCTCGTGAATTAATATACTTAAATGCTTCCGGTTTCGTATATTTAAACATGGAAATTTTAATTACCAAACGTAACACTATATAAGAAGTAATATCAAAAATAATATTTTTGATGGATAAAGCAAAACGAAAGATGGCGGTACAGTATAGGGGAGAGGAGGTCTACCATCAAGAGCTTCGATGCATATTTACGAAACCGGTCATCAGAAGCCCTTCGGTTTTTCAGTTATATATCAAATGAACAGTGGCCGATTATATATTATAACGACGGTTATTAAAGTCTTCATGCCACTGGCCATGTGATAGCGATATCAATCCTCGTCCTTGGGCTGCGTGACGTTGTACAACCAGTCACATGGTCAAATGTTTAATTGATACATCTAGGACATGTGAGTAATGCCTACAATCGGATCAGGTGGGGGAGTTACATATAGCCAGTTACGTGTATTAGGGTATATGCCGGACAGGTGGGTACTGAATAAAACTGGTCAAAGGGGGCGTTGATTCCTGTCACACCCCTAAGGATACATCCAGGACACGTTGTTAATGGTTACTTACGGCCAAATATGGCGTTGCATTCGTTCTCACGTGTAAGGGTACATCCGGAACAATAGGTGAAGAGGTGTTCTACAAAAAAGTTGTCCTTCAATTGTCGCATCCGGGGGACCTAACTCGGGATGACCACCATGTATGCAAGTGATTCTACTACCTCATCAACAGAGCAACGGACGTTTAAAATTGTCTCCCTCTCTTTTCTATGTCTGTGTCGTCCTAGTGTCACCGAGTAACACAAAAGGACAACCCGGCCTCATTACAACATAAGGCAGGCTTGAAATCAGCACACGCGAGTGTAACCATGTCATCACACTGTCTGACTAAGTCGTTCTCGTAGTCGGATAGCAGAGAAGTAATCACTGTACGTAACAGACAGCAGGTCTAATAGCGACAAGTGTTTCTCGCAGCTTATCATTTGTATAATATTATATCAATCAATCAATCAATCAATCATGTGCCAAGCCGGAAAGCGTGGGCGGTCATGACTCGCCATTTCACTCGATCACCAGTGTCGTGGATCAGCTCAGTGTTCTTGTCTCGTCCATGCCATGTGGCCAAGCCATCCAGGTATTTTCCTCTCGGTTTTCCCCTTGGTCTGTTCCCCAATATAATGTAATATTAATTAATATGTATAATATTATATACGAACACACACAAAAAAATACTATCGCGGCTCGACCTAAGGCTCACAGGTAACATATCATGTCACGTGACCGGTGTCGAGTCCACAAATTTATCACTGCTCAGATCAAGAATTTACACTTTCATTACCTCTCTGTGTGTCTATACAGGTAGTTACATCTTTCATAAGAAACCAAGGTCTAACACCAATCAATATATGTTTTCTGTTAGTCTGCTCATTGTTCTACGTTTCACATTCAGACAAATGTACAGATTCTGTGTATCACTTCAACATTCAAATAAGAAAATATTTTAACTAAATTATTAAAATTGTTGGCTACATACATAAATATATCGACCAAACTTATAAAAAGTAGGACAATTTATTAGCCAAACTAATAAAAGTCTTGGTCAAAATGAGAACTATCTCAACCAAGTTTATAAAAAGAAGTGAAAACCATAGTCACAATAATAACAATGTTGAAATAAACAGGAAATGTCAAAACCAAACATTTACAAAGTAAGAAAATAGGATAGTCAAATTAAGAAATATGTCAACCGGAGTAATAAAATATGCAAAATGATGGACAAACTAAGACATTTGTATGACAAAATAAGAAACAAAATTATTACCAAGTGAGAAATATAATTGCAGGATTAAGAACAATAAAAGTTGTTTAAACTAAAAAACATGTGTACAAAAGGAATAAATATGTTGTCAAAATGGAGGGGCAGGGGGAGGGAGGGAGGATTTTGGCCAAAGTAAGAAATATCTCAACCAAACTTATAAATATGTCGTCCGAAATAAGGCAATTTTTTTATTTAAAATAGGGAAAATGTTGACCAATATTACGAAATATCTCACCCAAACGTATAACATTTAGGAAACAAATTATAAACTAAACTATTACAAATGGTGGCTAAAGTAAGAAATATTTCCATCAAACTTATTAATATATCATCTAAACTTATAAAGATGCCGACCGAACAAGAAAATGTTTTACACAAAATAGGAAAAATGTTGGTCAAGTTAAGAAATATTGCGACCAAATTTATAAAAAAAAAAGTAGCAAAATATATCGGCCAAAGTAAGAAAATTTGTTAGCCAAAGTAATAAATGTATTGGGAAAATCAAAAATATGTCGACTGAAGAAAGAAAATATGTTTAAGAATAGGGAAAAATTGTGGTTAAATTAAGAAGAAATTTAGAAGAAAAAAATTTATGGTAAAGTAAGAAAAATATTGATCAGTTTGAGAAAAATGATATTCAAACTAATTAATATTTATTTAAAAGAAAGGACTATGTTTACCAAAGTGACAAAATTGATGGCCTAATTAGACTATATGTGAGCCAAATGGAAAAAACAATCTTATGAACAAAACAGTAACGGTATAAGCTAAATTAGGAAGAATTATGGTAAAACTAAGAAATATGTATGTAAAGGTATGAAAAAAGGTTGGTCCAAATAAATAAAAATGTTAAGCTAGTGAAGAAAATTACTAAAAAAAAGCGAGCAAAATGTAGACCAATGTAGGAAATTTGGTTAGACTATTGGGGACAAATATTGACCACATAAAGAAATATTTCAAACAAACCTATAAATGTCTTATCCAAACTTACAGAAATTAGGACAATATGGTAGCCAAATTAGAAAAAAAATATTGGCCAAGTTAAGAGTTATTTGTTTTACTAAACTTATAAATTGATTATGTGGTTGTTTCGGGATTTGAAATTTAAATATTGAGCACAACCCACTACTGGCAACGCCGATCGCATTCTGGTATGAACCTAAGGCCTATTCACGTCAATATGGAAGCACTATACTCGAGTTTCGCACTCATTTGAGCTCGTCAGTAGTACATATCCCTGACCGGATCCGGAAACAGTCCCGGATCACGCGTGTGAAGCGGGTGTGTAACCACGTGGCACACACTGGACACACCAAATTATCACAACAGAACATCACAACGCTACCCATCGTAGGCTATGCTCAAGATTGCCCAATCGCCGCGACCGACGTCCGTCAATCAATGGGACCCGTGGATAGGCCTTAGGTTCATACCAGAATGCGATCGGCGTTGCCAGTAGTGGGTTGTGCTCAATATTTAAATTTGAAATCTCGAAACAACCACATAATCAATTGATTATTGCTCACGGGATTTAGGAGGCCTGGTGTTCCTTGCCAGTGAGAAGTCTTGATCGTTCGGGTCCCATCGATTGACGGACGTCGGTCGCGGCGATTGGGCAATCTTGAGCATAGCCTACGATGGGTAGCGTTGTGATGTTCTGTTGTGATAATTTGGTGTGTCCAGTGTGTGCCACGTGGTTACACACCCGCTTCACACGCGTGATCCGGGACTGTTTCCGGATCCGGTCAGGGATATGCACTACTGACGAGCTCAAATGAGGGCGAAACTCGAGTATAGTGCTTCCATATTGACGTGGATAGGCCTTAGGCTCATACCAGAATGCGATCGGCGTTGCCAGTAGTGGGTTGTGCTCAATATTTAAATTTCAAATCCCGAAACAACCACATAATCAATTGATTATTGCTCACTGGATTTAGGAGACCTGGTGTTCCTTGCCAGTGAGAAGTCCTGATCGTTTGGGTCCCATCGATTGACGGTCGCATCGATTGGGCAATCTTGAGCATAGCCTACGATGGGTAGCGTTGTGATGTTCTGTTGTGATAATTTGGTGTGTCCAGTGTGTGATGCATGGTTACACACCCGCTTCACACGCGTGATCCGAGACTGTTTCCGGATCCGGTCAGGGATATGCACTACTGACGAGCTCAAATGAGGGCGAAACTCGAGTATAGTGCTTCCATATTGACGTGAATAGGCCTTAGGTTCATACCAGAATGCGATCGGCGTTGCCAGTAGTGGGTTGCGCTCAATATTTAAACTTATAAATATCTCAACCAAACTTATAAAAAGTAAGAAAATATAGTAGCCAAGGTAATAAAAATGTTTGCCGAATTAAGAAATATGTCAAACAACATTTTTTTAAAAAGTAGGAAAATATGTCGGCCAAATTAAGAAATAGGGATAACAATGTAAGAAATATGTCGACCAAACTAAGATAAAAATGTATTACCCAAATTAGGAAACATGTAGATTCTGTAGTTATGTAAGAGTATCTTAAGCTTTTATCTAAAAAGACATTGTACACTTCATAATTATCAACGTCAGCACTTAATCTTTTTACATTACCGACAGCTTCAAGTTACCATTTCAGAGTATCTCCTAAAGAAGCACTTATACATACTACTCTCGCAGCTCTCCACACTGTTTGTTTTTCTTTTTACCACACAGTGTCTCAGGCTTTCATAGATAGTGTCACATTTTTTTCCATAGGAATTACGTCAAGCTACCTCAAGCATATTTACGGGGTCGGAATAAATGGTACTTAACCGAAATTGGGGTGCAGAAGGGATAGCTTTACCATCAATAGGTTAGTGGCATCATAGGTGGTTGAGGCTATGTGCCAGCACAATAAGTATGGGATATTCGGACTCAGGGGCATTCAGACCTTTACAATGAATATATGCATGAGCGGGTTTGGTGATCGTAATCTTCGGTCGAGATCAGCGCGGCGTTGATGTGCGACGAGTGACTTCCGGAGGAAGCTGCGGACACTAGGGTGCGACAGAGCGACACCTAAACCATGGCGTGTGACCTACCGAACAACTCGAGGAGATGAGTTGTGGCATTTGCGAGTGTCGGCAAAAGTGCTCAAGGAACGACCGAGGTGAAGGAGGCCATCTCCGCAATTTCGGACTGCCACTGGATTTTTATATTTCGACTTTCCTCCCATCTATCCTTTGCCTATTTAGTTTTTCAGCAGGGATCAAAGAGGGGGGGGGGGGTTAACTTATTTCAGGTGGCGAAGTGAGAGAAATGGAACCGAGGGAAATAAAATCTTCGGTAAACGAGACTGCTGTTCCAGGGAACAGTGACACCGTTCTACCTACTCACCCTATTGGCAAGGAGTGAGAGAACGAAGAAGGATGTTACCCGCTACATTGGGGATAGACCACGCATTCACACAGAAGATGAATGTGACCTGCTACATGTATTCAAGGGCCATTGACTAAAATAAAGGTACATCTCACCCAGATGGAAGATGGGAAAAGTGGAATACCTTAGATGGTTACGAGGATATCTGAGGAATGTGAGAAACAGAACGGAGGTTCGGCTGAGTGGCCGAATATCTCCCCAAAATGGTTGCTAAGCTTCATACTAATGCCTAAACTTTAATGTATGAAATGACTGAGACTTTTGCAGGGACCTGTGTGCCTCACCTGCGACTAACTGACGGGACCTGTCCGAGCCGCCATACAGATCTCTAGAGGCAATGCTCTTCCTGGAGTGGTCTGACAGATTAGAGTCCATGTTCATCCCTGTCCATATCACAGCAGATGAGGATTCGTTCATTCGTTCTTCGTTCGTTCATCGTTTATAGGAATAGTCCCGTTCAACCGTCGACTATATCAGCGTGGTTGTATTTGGGTCCTTTATTGTGTGGCTTGTTTTGATTCGTTCGTAGATCGGGCTGCTTGTTTTCAGCTTCCTGGCTTCTGGTTGGTTGATTTTGTTCGTTACTGTCTTGATAAGGTATTTCATGTCTGGACAGAGTCGCGCACTTGCTGAGGCCGGGAGTTATTGTGTACCCACCCCGTCATATGGTGCTGTTTCCTTCAGGAAGCTTCACCACTCGTCGTCCCACATGTAGTTCCTCCTCCTTCCCCGTCTTGGGTTGTCTTCGAATCTTCCCGTTCGTCTTTGGTCTCGTGTGTCGTCTCGATATTTCATTCTTGGTGGCGAGCGATTCGCATTCGCCCTACAGAATTGGTCTTGGTCTGGGATGCCGTTCTCATCCAGTTCGATTTCTATTTCTTCTTCTGGTGCTTCGTCTTCTGCCTGGGTCTTTGCATTTTCTGGTTCTTTCTGTGATTTTGCAGATGAGGAAAGGTATAATTTTATAAAATGTATCTATTATTTTGAGAGCCTCACCCATGTGTTATGTTTGCGCTGATTGTTGTTACTAGTGGTTCTCACAAGGTTGTTTCGTTGCAGAACCTGCCATGAGTGTGAGTTCAAGACTAGCGTAGACCCTTCCAGGGAACCAGAAAAATGGAGCGACCCGACGAGTATGTGGTCGTGGGTTTCCCAGTGTTGAGGTAGCGCCAGGTCGCTTCAGAAAGGGAAAGAGTTCCAGTATTCTATGGTTTTTGCAGGTCGGCCGCCTACCAGTACCAGTCCATGAACAAGCAGCCACCATACCTCCTTGATATCACTGCGGTAACCATTACTTTCGGCAGTCATATTCGGCCACTGCGGCCCAGATAAGGGTCTGACAACCTGTCGAGTGACCTACGTGGCTGATATATACGGCCATGAGTAGTGACTGGTATTAACATTATACTCGACTACAGATACCGGTCCTATGTGAAACGACAGAATGAACTATTTGTTTCCTCTCAGTGTTCTAGTGGAGTGGGTGTATCCAGGAGACCTATATGACGTTATCATGAACATTGCTATACAACGAAGAGCTACCGTGGATGATTCGAACTATAATTCCACTTTGTTAATGAACTCGCCAACTACGGCGGCCTAGAACTAGGAGAGGTCCAAGAAGTGGATTGCCGAGAAGTTCCAGCGCATTTCCGAGTACAACTACCAAGCTATACTATTACGCCGGTCTGATTCATTCGTGAGGAGCCTCTGCAGCAGCCGGGTGAGGGTCCTTCGACAGCAGACTGAGTGGACTGAAGCACGGGCGGCTCTGTGATTAGAACAGTGCTCCTAAACTGCTGATCTTGTCTCTCTGTCCGACTGCTGTCTACCTCTATCTAAACATATCTACTCTGACATCCTGTTGTACAATACATGCATATCGTTTGTTTGTTCCAAACCAGAGTTGAGTCAGTTGATCTGGATGGAGGACTAGGGGTTGACGTCCCTTGAAAGAAAGATTGAAAGAGGGGGTTGTCCAGAGTCTGGTGGGGCTGGTAGGCAGAACCCTAAGTACCCAATACACAGAGCTAGGTCAACGATATACAGTGTAGTAATAGCTCCCCTCACACCAGGGACATTAAGACAATATGTTTTTTACAAGTCTAAGGTCTTTTCCATCAAGTTGTAGATCTGCAAGCATCCTTATCATGTCGACATGTCTCACTTTATCGAAAGACTTTGTTTAGTCAATAAAGCAAAGGTGTGCGTCTGTGTCATACGCTCTGCCACGCCGTCCATCGGAAGCACTTATCTAGCCTTTACTTCATTCACCCACCCCTTAACATCGAATGGTTTTCTTGAATGGTTTTGCTAACACATTTTCCTACTTTATATAAGTGTGGTCGATATATTTATGTATTTGGCCAACATTATAAAAATAATTTGGCTAACATATTTTCATATTTGAATGTTGAAGTGATACATAGAATCTGTACTTTTGTCTGGATATGAAACGAGGAACAATGAGCAGACAAGCTGAAAACATATATTGGTCTTCCACCTGGGTTTCTGGGGAAAGATATGAAGACCCGTATAGACACACAGAGAGGTAATGAAAGTGTAAATGCTTGATTTGAGACGTTATATCTTCGCTGGACAGGACACCGAGCACGTAACATGATATGCTACCTGAGAGCCTAAAATGGAGCTTCCGCCCTCATTCTCATGCAGGAGTTTGTAGTCTCATATGCCAGACTCTCCTTTTATCAAGCATCTTTAGTTAGCCCTCGCAATGAAAACCCAGCCATTACGTCGCTTTCTCACCACTGACCCATCGGTGTGGATAACTATGTCACCTTGATGTGTGTTACTCTGGAACAGTTGTTGCACCTTACAGTCTGTGCGACCCACTGCCCATTTTCTGCACTCATGACCCAGTGTTACTATTACATTGTGCCGTGCGGCTTGTCTTTCGGTACTTTAACCGTCTCTTTTTCACGATTGATGGCCTCTGTATCTCACACCTGACAATTCTATATTTCTGCTTGTGCCATTCAGGATCTGCCTCGTTTTAGTCTATGACCCTTGACCATATCCATGGCTTCATGCAGGGGTTTAACCCTATCTTCAGCAACTCTCAGGTACCATTTGGCTTGAATGACCCTATGCCTGCCTGCCATTTTTGGTATACCTAGGATATGACTCATGCGTATAATTGCTGGGTCCTTTGTGCACCCTAGGATCACCCGCATGGCCTCATTCTGTATGTGATCCAACCTTTCAACATGGCTCTTTGATACATTTATACAGCACTTGATCCTCTCAGTGATTGATTATGGACTAGGACTGCTCGCTGTCTCAAAGAGTCAGCAGGAGAAATTGGAGCGCATACAGAACGAAGCTATGCGGGTCATTCTGGGGATGCACGTGAGACACCCCAGTAGTGTGTATGCGTTACATCCTTGGTCTGCCGACTTTTGCTGGTAGGCTCAAGATGATGCAGGCGAAGGCATACCTCAGAGTAGCTGCAGACACAGATCACCCGATGCATGAGGCGCTGGACGCCGTTAAGGGTCAGCGACTGATGAGAAGGAAATCATGGATGCTCAGGCGGATGATACGATCAGGCAGGTGTGCCCCTTGGAGAACATTAGGCGAGGAGAGGAGTGGGACAGAGTGTCAGCGGAGCCGTCAGACTTGTGCAGAGTTATAATCACATTGTGCCAGGAGTGCAGGGAGTTGCCAGCAGGGGCCATGGAAGTGGAAATCCAGTAACTAATTCAGGACAATGCTCACTCGGGTGATGTGATTATCTACACAGATGGTTCGGTGTTGAGAGGTAGTAGAAGTGCCTGGGGGTTCTTAGCAAAGGCTAGCAGTCGATGTTTGGTGCAGGAGAGCCTGGCATATGATACCACGACATCTAGCTTAAGAATGGAGGTGGAGGCGGTCAATGCAGCTTTCCGCTGGATGGAGAATACGTTACACAAACACATCGTGTAACGACTGATAAGAGGGAAATCATGGATGGCTCAGGCGGAGGATACGATCAGACAGGTGTGCCCCTTGGAGAACATTAGGCGAGGAGAGGAGTGGGTCAGAGTGCCAGCGGAGCAGTCAGACTTGTGCAGAGTTATAATCACATTAAGCCGGGAGTGCAGGGAGTGGCCAGCAGGGGCCACGGAAGTGGGAATCTAGTAACTAATTCAGGACAATGCTCACTCGGGTGATGTGATTATCTACACAGATGGTTCGGTGTCAAGAGGTGAGAGAAGTGGCTGGGGGTTCAAAGGCAAAGCTAATGGTCGATGTTTGGGGCAGGAGAGCCTGGCATATGATACCACAACATCCAGCTTAAGAATGGAGATGGAGGCAGTCACTGGCTCTCCGCTGGATGGAGAATACGACACACATACATCGTGATTGTAACTGACTCAGAAAGTATGCTGACGAGGGTGAGGACGGGCAGGCTTCGTGCGGAGTGGCTTGTTTCTCTTCGGAGGTCACGGGTGACAAGCATCGCCTGGATCTTTTCTCCTGGTCATGCCGGTGTGCTGGCAAATGAACAGGCGGACAGATTGGCTGGCTCTGCAGAACTTGGTGGCGTATTGATACGTGACAAGGCAGACGTGGTTGCGGCCTTGTGGGAGCAAGTGCACACCTCGGAGGAGCAAATGGATTACCATAGTCTGGCAAGAATAAACAGCGAGGAGTGACGAGGGGATCTGGCCGAAGCTCAACGCTCAGAGGAAAGGCGAGATGGACTTCTAATCAGATTGCTACTGGTACTATTAGTGTTGGAACTCTTCGCTGGCTGCTGAGGATGGGGACGGAGCACTTATGGGAATGCCCCGAATGATGTGATGTCGATTCCTATCAATCGTGATTGTAACTGACTCAGAAAGCATGCTGAGGAAGGTGAGGACAGGCAAGCTTCTGGCATAGTGGCTTGCTTCGCTTCGGAGGTTACGGGTGGTAAGCATCGCCTGGATCTTTTCTCCGGGGCATGCTTGTGGGCTGGGGAATGAACAGGCGGACATATTGGCTGGCTCTACAAAACTTGGTGGAGTATTGATGCATGACAAGGCAGACGTGGTTGCGGCTTTGTGTGAGCAGGTGTACACCTCGGAGGAGCAAATGGATCACCATGGTCTGGCAAGAATGAGACAGCGAGGAGCGACGAGGGGATCTGGCAGACGCTCGACGTTTAGAGGGAAGGCGAGACGGACATATAATCAGATTGCTACTGGTATTATCGGTGTTGGAGCTCTTCGCTGGCTGCTGGGGATGGGGACGGAGCGCTTATGGGAATGCCCCGAATGCTGTGATGTCGGTTGTTAAATCAATCAATCAATCAATCAATCAATCAATCTTTGATACTGTCAGAAGCCTCATACCATACTCAATTACAGAATTTATAAACTGCTGAAAGAGCCTGTAAGGCATCCCTTGCTCAACCACGATTGTTGCCATCACCTTTATTGCGTTAAGTCCCTTACCAGCCTTCACCATCAAGGCCTCCACATGATCATTAAAAGACAATAGCCTGTCAATGGTGATATCCAAGTAGAGTCAAACTCCGTTTTCGTTGCCTTCGGTTTTTGTCTGTTTCGGTTTTCGACGTTTTTTTTTCGTGAAAGACGTGTCTCGGTTTTCGTCGGTTGACTCGGATTTTGTCGACGTGCCCACGTGCCCTCGCTATTAATTTTGCGAAAACAAAGTTCTTCTGTTCGGTTTGGCGTAGTTGTTTGTTATGTTCTTGTTCGTTATGTGAGCATCACTTGCTAATAATACAATACTAGAGCGGCATTAGGAGTGCTGAAATCAGCCGCATGTACGGGAATTCACCACCCACGATAAGTTCCATTTTAGCAAAAAAGAAAGCAATAAAGGAGGCTAATGTAGCGAAATTTGTAAATGTCCTAACGAAACAGAGATTGCAATCAATTTATGATGTCGAATAGTTACTATAAATTTTAATAAATCAAAACAGTTAGATGACAATTCTTGTTCGGTGGTAATCGTTTCTGAAAAAGCCAGACTGTTGTATGCCGATTTCATTAAGAAAATGCCTGGGACGGGTGCTGGTATACTTAGTGATTTTTCGGCCAGCAGAGGATGGTTTGAAACATTCAACAGACGCATTGGCATACACTGTGTTAATAGGGACGTAGAGAGTGCAAGTTCGGACAAGTTTAGGGCTGAATGATAGTATTAAACACGATATGTATTCTCTATAAAAGTGTTTTCGTATGAATTTTGCAGTAACTAGAACTAATTAATTGGATTTGCATTGATTCGTATGGAAATAATCGCCTCGGTTTTCGTCAATTTCGGATTTCGCCGATTGTTTTCGGACGGATTATCAACGAAAACCGAGATTTGATTGCACTTAAATTTACTCGCTCTACTAAGAGGGCATCCATTCAATATAATATCTGGGACATCTGCCTTGACGATCCGGTTTTCCAGGGAGCACCACACAACCAATACCTTGTCTGGATTTATAACGGCCCCTGCATCCCTGTTCCACTCCGACACCCTGTTAACTGCTATCTGTAAGTCTACAGTCAAACTAGCCCTGTCTCTTCTCCAGTAAAGCAATTGCGAATGTCAAGATTCTACCAATTCCTGGTGTCTCAATAGCTGCGACTTTGCTGGTGTATACTGCCATGTTTCTTTTGTATAATGTCTATAACTGTCCTGGCTCGTGTCTGTTAACACAGCACTATCTATACGGTCAGGCCTCTAGAAAACGTCAGACGCTAAAAACCGTGTCATATAGTCAATGCTTTATTGAGAGCACCCAACTGTCAGAGCAACCTTGCTGGCGAAACCTGGCTTTGTTTCTACGCGGCTGGTTCAGATCCTAGACAGCGATTTGTCTGGCGTGGGCCCCTCTAGCTGTGCAAATCATGGCGTGTCTTCTTTTGTCTGTTGTCGATGACACAAATATAAGAAAACGGTACAAGTTCTTCTTCTTTCGTTCGCCTGAAATATGTTTACAATTGCAATGTTGTCTCTTGTATGAATCTAACAGTCTTTTTTTTACTTCACTTAGCGGTCCATAGAGTTTATCTTCCATTGTTGTCTCTCCAGGCCAGAAGGTTCGCCTGGACATGGTACAACTTACATTTAGTACTACTTTAACAAAATTATCACCCGCTGTCACACCTCACTGGAGGTCACCAAATTCATCACACACTTGACAACACTTTTGGCAAGTCGGCCAGTCGCAGTAGCTTCCAACCAGCATAATACATTCTCTTATTTTGCAGCACCACTGTTCGACTCCTTTCCTAGCACAAGCGTGTACAATCGCTAAACATTCTGCAGGCTATTTCTTTGTCACTGTTTGAAAATAATAGCGTTCCTAAAACCTGAACAGTTGTTTATCCATTCTGGCATCTCACACGATGTTAACTGTTTAAGTCCTGGCCTCGAGTGACTTCTAATTGTACTTCACTCCTGAGTTCACCTATTCAGTCCTTGCCTGTCACAGTTTTTGGTTTTTTCACAAGTGACCTGAACTCTGCTTATCCGTATGCTGTCCACTCGAGTAAGGGGCTCAACTCCTATTTCGATAAATCTTTCGGCTTATCTTCCCCTGACTTATGTCTTCAATCTGTATTTTGCTGTTAAGGGATCAAACTCCTTATTATACTCTATTAACTTGTATTCCTTCTTTTCGACCGTGTGATAAGTTACAGGATCTATTTGTCTCATGGCAATTAGCCCCTTCCCCCTTTTATTTTTCAAAATGTGTTTTCAAATTTTGACAGTCTTTTGGTGATTTGACTATCTTGACATGAGACAATGATATCAAGCCCTGTCACTAATGTGTTTAGATGCACATATACCCCTTTGTACAATGTTACAATCTTTTTGTTAGAGTGGTCATGACAAGTACATCGCAAACAAAAAAATATTATACATCTAATTATTATTGTGGGCACGTCCTACTCGTTCATCCTGCGTGAACGTCGTGGGGATTCAGTCTCCGTTTTCTCTTCAGAGACTGACATCCAACTGCCATGAGATCCAATGCCTCCTCGGACATCCCCATGCAGTCTCTCCTCCTCATGCTTGCGCATGGAATATAAGTGTTTAAGTGTTTAATTGTTTAACCAAATCATTCCAATCATTTTTCGTACCTGGGTGTATATTATTCATTGGATTATGACCATTGATGATATATCTTTTATATTGTTTTATGTGTCATTTACACTACGACTTTTAATTTTGTGGTATTCTTTATGGGGATATGCTGACTTCGATGCGTTTTCCTATTTGTAATCATATAGTTCACGTTTATGGTCTATAACTTTGATCATTTATTTGAGATCTATTTACAGTTTCATTTCTTTTCTATTCATACTTGCTTTCTAGTTATATTATAATGTGATTGTCTATAACAGAGCAGGACTAACTCGTTCTCTTGTTAATACAAATAGAGTTTATTTCTTACTGATGACAATCTGGTTACAACATGATGTCTTCTCTCTTCCAGGCCCAGATGTTGACTCCCCCTTAACAACCAACTACGTCACGACTTGAGCATCTTTCTTCCCATTCCACCCTGATGCTCAAGCGTGCTGTAGCCTTTTCCCACCTAATACCCATATTCTGCTACATGTCCTTTATTCTCTGTGTACTATTCTTGACATTTTGACATTCTTTTCTTCTGCGTTGACGGTTAGCACTACAATTTATTTCTCTTCATCAGTGAGAGCATGCATATATTTATTTAGTATACCTATTAAGTTACAATTGACAGTAAAATTGTTCAAAATTACAACTAATTATTTCATATCATATTATTTTTATTTTATTTACTTATTAATCATATTCTTCCATACTGTGTGTATATATATATATGTGTGTGTATGTGTATATATGTGTGTATATATATCTATATATATATATATATATATATATATATATATATATATATATATATATATATATATACCTGGAGGATGCGTATAACAGGGTTAGGTATGATGGGTTAATACACACACTGTTGGACATGGAAGTCTGCCCTTGCCTTGTTAGATGGGTTCCTGGACTTCTGACACCCTGTACTATTACACCTGGCTTGACGCAGGGATCTGCTTTATCCCCAGTGCTCTTTAATGTCTACACCAGTAAAATCGCAGCTATTGAGACACCAGGTGTGGCTAGAATCTTGACATTTGCAGATGATGTACTGGTGTACAGAGAGGGCAGAGGCAGGACCAGTTTGGCGAAAGACTTACAGGTGGCAGTAAACAGGGTAGCGGGTTGGTGCAGCAACGCAGGGGCCATTAAAACACCCAGAGAAGGCACCGGTTGTGTGGTACTCCCTGGATAACCGGATCGTCAAGGCAGATACCCCAGGTATTATGTTGAATGGATGTCCTCTTAGGCGAGAGAGTAAATTGAAGTACTTGGGTATCGCCTTTGACAGGTGTTTGTATTTAAAGGGTCATGTGGAGGCTTTGGTGGTGAAGGCTGGTAGGGGACTTAAAGCATTGAGGGCTATGGCAGCAACCGGGGTAGATCAGAGGATGCTGTACAGGCTCTTTCAGCAGTTAATAATTTCTGTCATTGAGCATGGTTTGGGGCTGCTGACAGTATCAAAGAGCCAGTTTGAAAGGTTGGAGCGCATACAGAATGCTGCCATGCAGTTAATCCTGGGGTGCACAAAGGACACACCAATTATACGCATGAGGCTTATTCTGGCGCTACCAACGGATAGGCACAGGGTCCTTCAGGCCAAATGGTACCTGAGAGTTGCCGCAGACAGAGATCACCCGCTGAATGCAGCAATGGATATGGTCAAGGGTCATAGACTAAGACGAGGCAGGTCCTGGATGGCACAGGCATAATTTTCTATACGTCATGTGTGTGATCTTGAGATCATCAATCGTGAAAGAGAGTGAGTTGAAGTTCCGGAAGACAAGACGGACTGGCACAATGTAATAATAACACTGGGTCGTGAGCGCAGAAAATGGGCAGCGGGCCGCACTGAGTTTGAACTGCAACAGCTGATCCAGAGCAACACACATCAAGGTGACATAGTCATCTACACCGATGGGTCAGTGGTGAGAAACAGACGTAATGGCTGGGGTTTTATTGCAAAGGCTAATGGACGAGTCTTGAAAAAGGAGAGTCTGGCATATGAGACCACGACCTTCAGTATGAGAATGGGGGTGGAGGCAGTAACAGCGGCATTCCATTGGCTAGAGGGGACTACTGCAACACACGTTGTATTCATTACGGATTCAAAGAGTATGCTTAGCAAGGTGGAGAAAGGAATGTTTCGTGTGGAATGGCTCTCGTCGCTTCAGAGGTCACATATTGTGAGAATTGTATGGACATTTTGCCCTGGCCATGCGGGGTACAGGGGAATTAACAGGCTGCTAGGCTAGCACGGAATGCACCTCTTGGTGGTATTTTGCCTATGGAAAAGGGGGAGGTGGCCGTGCGCCAGTGGGATAAGTGGAGAAGGCGAAGGAACAGATTGAGAACCCATATTTGGAAAGAATGAGGTTGCGGGGGATCGGCAGGGGTTCTGGAAGAAACTCAAAACTGACAGGGAAGACCAGGAGAACTTTTAATTAGATAGCGGTGGGAAATATTAGTAGTATGACTCTTCGCTGGCTGTTGAACGAGGGGACGGAGCACGTATTGGAATGTCCTGAGTGCAGTGATGTTGGTTCTTGTCAGCGACTTGTGCGCTGCAGCTTTCAAGACTCCGCTACTTTCGCACTGCACGAAATAACAATTCATGACATTTGCAAAAGGAATGTAATTTATTCAGAGCCGACATTTGAATGGCTCTACGAGCGTTTAGGTTTCATCATCATTACACAATATGAATACATCAACGTGATGATAGATGATGCTATCATTACACAATCTAAATGAACAGCCCTGTGTTTGCCTATGGCCTAGAAAGCTATCGAATTGGTCAAGGATACGTCTGCTCTCTCTACCGTCTCCAGTCAGTCTGTCCACCCGCTACACATTGCGTGGACAAGCACGGACACTTTACTCTCCGTGCAGTAGCCGTTATTGCGTGCCTGGTCTTGCCAGCACGCCGGCTGGTGAGTTCGAGTAACCTGGCATATCACGGTTACTCGCAAGGACCAGCAACCCAATTGCTTGGGGAAAGCACTCGCTCATCTGTACTCGTCGACCTCTGGTCTGACGCAAATGTGTCTCCTCGTGCGGTTATTAATAGTACTCGGTGTCTTCCCTGTCTGGTGTCTCTCTACTAGACTAGTGTTAACTCATTACTCCTGTAAGGCCTTATTGGGGATGCTGACAGGGTCCCCTCCTCTCCGCGAAGTGTTACTTCCCTTTTTCTCATGTTTGTAACACTTCTGGTCACAAAAGAAAAATTTGTTGTCCCTATTTTGTCAGATCTCCAATAAGTATAGAACTTTCTAGTTTGGGGATAGAACAATATCTTCTACCTTCATTCACAGTGTTCTATCTTTTCACTTGGCTAATTCAGTAGCCCATGTCTCAGTATAGTTGGATCTATAGATATCTTAGGGATTGGTAGTGAACCGGAAACCGTTGTCTTATGACTTATGTCCTGGTTTCTGTCGTTTGACCCTATGTCTTTTGACTTCCACCTAATGACTTCCGTCTTGACCTGTTCCTCCTATTGCCCAAAATGACAACCCACACACTAGTTGACTCTATTATGAGTACAACACATGAGCACCAAGTGTTCATGTTCCCATCAATATCCCCTCCAACTCTATACACATAGCTCCACTGTTCACCTTCTTGCTTCCGCATGTGAAAAAGCTATATTCACTGTTACATTTAGGTTTCTGGTTATTTATTGTGTCCCCTGAATTTAGAGTTATTGTTCTTTGAACTGATTGGTGTGTGTAACTTTTATGTGTTCGTTTTCCTGTTTGTTTGCGTGTTTTCTACTAAACTAAAGTGTACTTAACTCTCTAACATATGTATGCGTTAGTGTACTAAATGTATGTGTTCCTTCGAGCGCCGCAACTCGGCTTATTGTGGTTACAAACGTTTATTATTTTTATTTGTGACCACAAATCCGTTTTCTGAAGCTCGAAGTACGTTCTTTCTATACTCTGTTAAAGTGTGGCTGTAACACATATAAAAACCTCGACAACACATTGGAAACACACATGACACAGACAAGTCAAATAAGACATTTCCAGCGGTGGAAAAAAAATATTTTCCGCTGTCTTTCTCTCTCGCTCTCTTTCTTTCAATGTTTACTAAGCTTTCGCATTCTCTCCTCGCATTTTCTCTTCTTTCATTCATCTTTCATACCCTTTCATACTATTCTTTCACTCAATCATTCGCTCGTCATTAAAATATGTTTCATAGTATTACATACATAAACAATATATATATATACAATAAACGATTGGCTGAAATTTTAACAGTGATCACGCCAAATGACTGTGCGTTTTGTTTGCACGCGTCATGTCTATACAAAAATTATACATAGTTATAAGGATGGTTTGTTACCGATCCTGTTATGTAACTTCCATACTTTGGTGTGCTGACCTAAATTACCCTCAAGGGAAATAATTTACTACTACTTTCATTTAAGAAAAATGGGTTAATTACCTTAAATGTTATTTGTGAAAAAGATGATATTAATTCCTAAATGATTGGTGTTAGTTTTGAAATGATATATTAGCTAAATGGATGTATAAATGATTATGATTATAAGTTAATTAACTAATATAAGATCTAATAATTGTATTTCTATAATGGATGTTTTAATAAATGGATTATTAATTAAATGATGGTGATTTCTAACTACGCAAATAAGAAAATAAAGTTATCTATGCGTTTACACAATTTGCAATAGAATAAATAATAAAAAAAATGAAGTTATAGATACTGTAAAATAAAATAATAATGTACATATATCACAGTTACATTTCTATATCTAATTACACTAAGTCGACGTCCTCCTCTGCGTTGTGAAGATGGAGCAATTCTCTTTGTAGACTATTCTAACATAGTTCAT
Organism: Cepaea hortensis; assembly: GCA_963921405.1. Taxonomy (NCBI): domain Eukaryota; kingdom Metazoa; phylum Mollusca; class Gastropoda; order Stylommatophora; family Helicidae; genus Cepaea; species Cepaea hortensis. The sequence goes on from OY992891.1 coordinate 86,751,190, forward strand.
TCCGCCAAAGTCTTTTATGCTCTCCTCGAAGGATAGTGTATTAATATAGTTGCCTACCACATTATGTAGGTTCATAACTAACCCTGGAATGTTATTCGGGGTCTAAGCGTTGGTTCAATATATTCTAGATTCGGGGTCTAAGCTAGGTTCGCTGTCCTCTTGGCGTTAGTTCCCATAATCTAACTTATGTGTGTGTCAGCGCATGTTAATTCTGCGTCTGTTCGTTACACTTTTCATAGCACTGTTCTATTCACACAAGTTATATATCAGGCGATGGTAACGCACTTACGATATGTCTTAATCACCACACATGGCACTTGGTTATCTAACATTACAGTGTCACTGTTTCTGGTGGTGTACGGTCGATTCCTTCCTCTAACGCAGGTATTTGAATGGATGAAGGACGACTCAAAATGTCTGCAATCGTATTTAATCTCCCTTTTAAATGCTGGATGGTAAATGTGTAATTTTGGAGAATCAAAGCCCACCTGTAAATTCTATTGTTGGTAGGATGTCCAGATTGCATCACAGACAATGGAGAGTTATCGGATTGGATTACAAACTGTGCTCCTGCCAAAAATCGGTGAAACTTTCTCACGCAATAGATCAAACTAAGGCCTTCCCATTCTGATGCTGAGTATCTTCCTTCAGCTGGAGTGATCTTGCGACTTACGTACCTTGCGGGATGGAACGTCCCGTCGTAGAACTGTCCTAGTATTCCAGATATGGATATGGTACTCGCGTCTGTGTGTAAGAAATAAGTGAGTTTTGGATTAGTCATACGAAGGATAGGTGGAACGATGAAAAAATGTTTCAATTTCGATAACGCACTAATTAATCGTGCATCTTTTACAGATAACTTAGCCGAAGCTTTTAAGATGTTAGAAAAAACACTGGTGATTTCCCCCAGGTTTGAAATGAATTTAGTATAGTGGTTTCCTAGACCCAGTAAACTTTGGACCTGTTTCTTGGTCGTTGGCATTGTCAAATTCAGAATCTTAGTGACGATTCTGTCATCAGTTTTCAATTGGCCCCTGCAGATGGTATGACTAAGGAAGTCAATTTGTTCCATGCCCAACTCTACTTTGGACGGCTTCGTTGTGAGTCCAAACAATCTCAACCTGTCGAAGACCTGTCGACGTTTCAGTAGGTGTTTTGTCCCGTCTTTCGTCTGACTGCATCTGTTATTTCTATATGTCGAGATATTTGTCGCAGTTGCGTTTACTGTCAAAACTTGTAGTTCCATCTCGTCCCATACTGTTGTGCTACTAGTTGTGTGTGCTGTTATCTGGCTAAGTGTATTTGCGTTGTCGCTGTTGTGTGTCTCCCTACCTAGTGAAGTTGAGTTATGTATGTCTGTCGTCTCATTGCTTGGTGTTGGTGCAATCTGTTCGTCTGTCTGTTGTACTTGTTGTGAAACGTATGGTTTCAGGATGTTGATATGAAATATCTCTAAGGGTTCTTTTATCGATATTTCATGATCCGTATCTGATATTTTGAGTTCAACGTTGAGAGGCCCTTGGCAACATGTTAGTACCATATTATGTTTATCAGTTAGTTGAATCACAACCTTTTGGTTTGGTTTAAGGTGAATCGTTTTGGTACCCTTGTTTGGATAGTAATGGTTTCCATCACTCGACACCTGCGTTAGGGGTCCAGTAATATCGACCGCTATACTCTCAAGTGGTCTAGATGCTATCACTGACCGTTGCACTTCGGCCTTTACCTGCTTTTTCTTTCGTACACAATGTTGACACACAGTACAAGAGCGACAGAAAGATTTTATGTCCGAACAAAATTTCGGCCAGTAAAATTGTGATAGAATTCTGGCTCGCGTTTTCTGATAGCCCAAATGTTCAGCAAACGGTGGTGAATGTGCGATTTTTAGCACCTTTTTTCGGTATGTTACAGGTAACACCGTCTGCTGAATTTCATGGTTATTATATGTGTAATAACGCATGAGAATTCCGTTAACCTTTTTAAAGTACCAGGAAGAATTTTTAGAAACTTTCTTTCGCTCACACAACAAGTTAAAATACGGTGTGAGTGTTCGGTCGGTGCTTTGTGCTTCGCTCAACTTTTGGCGAGTATTGTTGGTATCTGCACCACTTGGTGTTAATAGCTGTAGTGTTTCATTTTGTAAGTCAGTATAACTTGTTTCTGTATCTGACTTAGTTACAGCGTTGACCATGTATGTTTCATTCCAGGCTTTTATGTTGTCGTCTGTACATTCTTTCAATGCATCAAGACATCCTAAAATAAGATCTGTACAAGGATCTTGGAGGATAGCGCACGTAAATGTGCCGGTAAGGAACGGGGTATTGATATGCGCTTTTGCCAGTGGATATTTCTCGATGGTTCCCGAGAAAGTACGGCATTTGACAAATTCACCCGTATAATTTTCTGTTCTAGCAAGTTCTCTCCTTAACCCCAGTATCGTACTGCCGCTATCAACTAAGCATTGGCATGGTTTACCATTGACCTGTGCATCGTAAAACTTAAGGTTACCTCTGGAGGCACATGCTGCATTAGCTTCTTCATTTGAACATGATATTATGTGTCCACATTTCAATCTCCCCTCCGCATGAAACTGGTGACATACTTTACACGTATTAAAGTCTAAAATATTGGTTGCTGATGATACATTCTGACATTCATTTGTTGGTAATACATTGACATGTTCGGGATCTATGTCACTCTCATCGTCTGATGATGTATCGATTAGGGCTGCGTTGTTTGCCTTCATTCTCTGTCTCCCAAGACATTTATTGCTATAGTGGCCATAACTTGCACAAAAATAATATTTTACAGCACGTTTAAACGATGATCTTCTGCTTTCTTGCTTACCTATCACTTGTTCTAGGTGTGACGGATATGTGGGGTTCTTATCACACATCGAATAAGTTGGGTGAAAAAGATTGCAATAATTACATCGAGGTGGTTTCTGAGGTGTTTTGTCACTCTTACTGTAGTCTTTCTGTTTGTAGGATCTATCAGGGACTCTATTTGCAAAAGCTGTAATTTCTGTGTCATATGATGTACTTTTAAATATGTCCCGATTAGAGGAAAAATAAGCTGACCCCCGTTTCTCTAATTGTTGAATGGAATCAATATCTGATTGTTGTAAGAATTTAGCAAAAGGGGTAGGCACTGTGGAAACTCCATTACCATTAGTTCTTCTAGTTTTTCATAGCTGTTACCTACTTTAGCCGCCTTAGTCCATTTTTAAATGTGCTCTGCACGTTAGAAATGTAGTCTAAGAACGTTTCAGTTGCTTTAGGTTTAATCTGTGAGAATTGAATTTGGTAACCAGTAGCGTCCAAAAGAAAATGTTGCATTATCCTATCGTGTATGTACTGGTAATTGTTTCTAAGATCTGTAGGTATGGATTATATTACTTTTAAAGGCTCCCCACTCAGGTTCCTCATGTAAATCATTGCCCAATCCTCTAAAGGTATTTTCTGTGTTTTTAGTTGGAACTCTATATTTTCAGTCCATGCGCTGATTGAATCACCTACAGTGTAAGGTTTAATAAGGCCCTTGTATTTACTAAATTTGTTCTGTTCTTCTTGGCTCTTTTGTTTGCTAGAGGCTATTTGTATGTTAGAATCTACCTCCATTTCTTTCATCTTTAGTCTAGTTTCAGAATCGACTTGTATCTGCTTTTGTTTGGTGGCTTCCTCTGCTTGTTTGTTAGCAAGTTCTACGTCTAACTGTTTTTGTTTGATAATTTGAACTGACTCCAATTGTTTCTGTTTGGTAACCTGATCTAATTCTAATTGTTTCTGTTTGGTAACCTGATCTAATTCTAATTGTTTTTGTTTGGTAACCTGATCTAATTCTAATTGTTTTTGTTTGGTAACCTCCTCGACCTCTTTCATTTCTTTTTGATGCTGCCTTTCTAATGCTCTTTCATCTCTCTGTCGAGCTAGCTCTTCTTTATACTTTTCATCTGCCCATTTTTCTAGCTTATCGCCAGTGTGGCCCATTGCGATGCCCGCCTGGATACATTCATTTAGTGACGCCATTTTGTGGCGTAATGTTAGTTCAAAATAATAATACAATAATATGCACAGAATAGTTTACAATGATGTGTTAGTAAATGTACATATTTCGCTGGAAAAGAAGATGCATGATTAAGTTAGAGCATACCAAAATATTCGGAAAATATACTCATCTAATTTGTTGGAATGTACGGTACTTGGGATATTCTACCGCAGTCTTTCACACTACACACTGGTTTGATTTGATAACACACTGGCTGCTTCTGGTTAGTAGAGCAGCAAAAATTAGACACACGCTTAAGTTGTAACTACAAGCTCACAATTCATCATATTCTATCAAATATTTCATATTTCATCAAGTTGTTAATACAATCTCCTATTCCATGCGAATGATGAATGCAAATGCGCTAAATAGTGATAAATGGTATTAATGATGAATGATATGATCGTCTGAATGATTGTTAGATGATAAATGAGATGATTAGTCGTATGGCCGTCAATGTCGTCTTATCTTCGCTGCTTGACCACTTCTGACACCAATTCGGGATCTAGCCTGTCAGCGACTTGTGCGCTGCAGCTTTCAAGACTCCGCTACTTTCGCACTGCACGAAATAACAATTCATGACATTTGCGAAAGGAATGCAATTTATTCAGAGCCGACATTTGAATGGCTCTACGAGCGTTTAGGTTTCATCATCATTACACAATATGAATACATCAACGTGATGATAGATGATGCTAGCATTACACAATCTAAATGAACAGCCCTATGTTTGCCTATGGCCTAGAAAGCTATCGAATTGGTCAAGGATACGTCTGCTCTCTCTACCGTCTCCAGTCAGTCTCTCCACCCTCTACACATTGCGTGGACAAGCACGGACACTTTACTCTCCGTGCAGTAGCCGTTATTGCGTGCCTGGTCTTGCCAGCACGCCGGCTGGTGAGTTCGAGTAACCTGGCATATCACGGTTACTCGCAAGGACCAGCAACCCAATTGCTTGGGGAAAGCACTCGCTCATCTGTACTCGTCGACCTCTGGTCTGACGCAAATGTGTCTCCTCGTGCGGTTATTAATAGTACTCGGTGTCTTCCCTGTCTGGTGTCTCTCTACTAGACTAGTGTTAACTCATTACTCCTGTAAGGCCTTATTGGGGATGCTGACAGTTCTTAACTCAGCTCAACTCAACTCAACTCAAAACTCAAAATGCGCCTCACACCCCCCCCCCCCCCTTCCCCCAGGCTATACTAATTAACCCATAGTGGACTTGCATTTATTTATAATTAGAACTGGCAATGTAACTCATAAAATTCAACAGAATACAGGTTTCATTTGTAGCAGTAATTTATCTGTGTACTTGTATCATTGTTTCAGCATTTGACGTGACTGAAAATCATTTTGAAAGCCAGTTTTCAGACCCGTCTATGTAAACCTGTTACGGTATACTTTTTTTTTTCTTTACAGAGCAGCATACATTGACATACTTATTTAAATTTAAATAAAATACTTTGAAACAATTTTTTTTTAAAGTTAGTATTTAATTATTAATTGCTCACTTTTAGATACAGAATAGTGTAATTATAGAGCAGAATTAGAAATCAATTATTAGCGAAAGTGACTGTTTAATTTATGCAGCAGTTACAATCGTATTTACTTACATTAGTGCATGATATTTAATCTACAAAATAAAGTTGCATTGCAGTGGGAACATCAAGACAATGTGAGTGCATTTGCATGAATAATTATTGACTTACGACGAATATATCACGTGGCATTTAATTAATATAAATGAGCAGCTATTTTTTTATTGTTAATTAGGTTACCGCACACCTTATCCAAACAGGAATATAACCTGTAATCTAATTTCACAAAATCGCACAATAACATATACATCTTACCAGGTTCGTTAACAATGCTACAGACATTTAATGTAAAATAAACAAAAGGCGGTCATTTGTTATTATTATTTAGGCCATAGCACATCCTATCGAAAACTAGATAATATGTCAAGTTAGGTCTCACCACCCAGGATGCAATGATACTTCCTGGTAATAGATAACGACACAAAAAATAGTAATTACTCCACCTAAAATTGACGTAAAGTCATCATTGAGAACTTCCTGGTTGTAGATAACGACACAACAAAATATTAATAAATCCGCTAAGAAGTGACTTACAGTCATCATTGAGATAGCGTTGGATTCGTCTTGTCAAACTGTATCTGTAACTGTGATGGTTTCATAAATAAAAACCCAATTTCAAATATTGTCAAACAAAGCTAATAATAGTACAGGGGTCAAAAGTCAAAACTCCATCCAGCATGTGCCATAACGATATGCGTGGGCGGTAATTCTTCGCCATCTCACTCGATCACCAGGGTCGTGGACAAGTTCGGTGTTCTTGTCTCGACCATGCCATGTGGCCAAGCCATCCATATATTTACTGCTCTGTCTTCCCCTTGGTCTGTTCTTTTCGATCATGCCAATTGTCACAAGTATTCCAATGCATTTATTCGTATAACATGCCCCAAAAAATTTTGACTGTCTATGTCTAATTTATCTAATCAATTTACGATTTTCATTTGTTTTCTATTAGTACAATGTCATTGTTTTTTCTGTCTGTCCATAATATTCCGTGCATTTTCCTCAGAAACCACATTCCCACAGCCAGCGGATGTTTTTCAGCATGTCTACTCATTGTCCGCGCTTCACGACCTTACAGATGTTAGAAGTTCTATGTAGCACTTAAGCACTTTTTTCTCATTTCAGTTGATATCATTTTATTGGTCAGTATGTTTTTTTTCATCTTGCAAAAGGCCACCTTCGCAATGAAAATTCTTGTTCTAATCTCTTCAAGGCATCTTCCATCTGATTTTATGACTGTTCCGAGAAAACTGTACCTATGCACTTGTTTAAGAATATGCCCATTTACTTTATATTACATTGTGGTAGTTCTTTCTTCCCAGTGACGACCATAATCTGTGTCTTCATACAATTCAATTATAACCATATTTGTTAACTGTGTGCAACAATCGCATTTACTAATTGTTGCGGATCCTGCGCTCATTGCCTGCAATCAAGAATGTATTATCTGCATATTTAATGTTATTGATGTATCGGCGGACCCCCCCCCCCCCCCCCCCCCATGTTGATTCCTTCCATTTCTTCTATATTTTTGAAAATATTTTCACTGTACATGGAAAAAATAAGAACTGGAGACATTACACATTACTGTCTCACACCTCTTTTAATAGGCATATATTGACCTACTTCATTTCCAATTCTGATGGCAGCTTGTTGTTACCAATATATGTTTTTTACAAGTCTAAGGTCTTTTCCATCAATTTGTAAATCCTCAAGGATCCTTATCATGTCGACATGTCTCACTTTATCGAAAGCCTTTGTGTAGTCAATAAAGCAAAGGTGTAGATTTGTGTTTGCCTCTAAAGATTGATTGATTCATTCATTCATTCATTTAAGAACCGACATCACATCATTGGGGGAATTCCCATAAGCGCTCCGTCCCCATCCTCAGAAGCCAGTGAAGAGTTCCAACCCCAATAGTACCAGTAGCAATCTGATTATATGTCCGCCTCACCTTTCCTCTAAGCGTCGAGCATCGGCCAGATCCCCTCGTCACTCCTCGCTGTCGCATTCTTGCCAGACCATGGTAATCCATTTGCTCCTCCGAGGTGTACACATGCTCCCACAAGGCCGCAACCACGTATGCCTTATCATGCATCAATACTCCACCATGTTTTGCAGAGCCATCCAATCTGTCTGCCTGTTCATTCCCCAGCACACCAGCATGCCCCGGAGAAAAGATCCAGACGATGCTTGCCACCCGTGACTTCCGAAGCGAAGCAAGCCACTCGGCACGAAGCTTACGTGTCCTCACCCTACTCAGCATGCTTTCTGAGCCAGTTACAATCACGATGTGTGTGTATCGTATTCTCCATCCAGCGGAAAGCGGCACTGACTGTCCCCACCTCCATTCTTAAGCTGGGTGTTGTGGTATCATATGCCAGGCTCTCCTGCACCAAACGTCGACCATTAGCCTTTGCCAAGAAACCCCAGGCACTTCTACTACCTCTCAACACCGAACAATCTGTGTAGATAATCACATCACCCGGGCGAGCATTATCCTGAATTAGTTGCTGGATTTCCACTTCCGTGGCCCCTGCTGGCCACTCCCTGCACTCCGGCTGAATGTGATTATAACTCTTCTCAAGTCTGACTGCTCCGCTGGCACTCTGACCCACTCCTCTCCTCACCTAATGTTCTCCAAGGGGCACACCTGTCTGATCGTATCCTCCGCCTGAGCCATCCATGATTTCCCTCTTATCAGTCGCTGGCCCTTAACTGTGTCCAACGCCTCATGCAACGGGTGATCTGTGTCAGCAGCTACTCTGAGGTATGCCTTCGCCTGCATCACCTTGAGCCTACCAGCAACAGAAAGTTCAATTACCGTTCTCAATATATAAACAGAATTTACTGTACCCTTGCCTACTAAAAACCCACATTGTTCTTCTCCTATTTCGGTTTGTACTTTCTTCGTAACTCTTTGCATGATATTCCTATTTCGGTTTGCACTTTCTTCCTAACTCTTTGCATGATAATTCTCAGCAAAATCTTCGTGGCGTGGCTCATTATACTAATTATTCCATGCTGATCACATTCCAGGGCTCTTGCTTTCTTCGAGATTGCAATAAATATAGAATTACATAATTCAGGACGTATATCTCCATTGTCATATATTACGTTCAGCAGTCTGGTGACAACAAATGAAGATCGTAAACTGATTAGAGTCATTAGTTTAGACGTAGACAGTCACATTTTTTTGGGCATGTCATGAGAAGAAATGACTTGGAGAACTTGGTGACGACTGGCAAGATCGAAGGGAACAGATCAAGGGGAAGACCGAGAAGTAAATACCTGGATGGCTTGGCTGCATGGCATGGTCGAGACAGGAACACGGAGCTGATCCACGACTCTCTTTCCACTTCATGTTTGATAATTCTATGAACTATGAACAATGAAATGAACCCACGCGCAATGCAGTTTGAGCGTTAAATTACAACGCACGGTACACGTTATGTAAATGGGAAGCAACTTGCAATAATGAAAGTTGTCTTTCTAAATGAAATAGTAAACAACACAAAAATTACCTTATAATAAAACACAACACCCCAAAACAACATGTTATGTAGTTACTCTGCATCGACCGTTGTGGCGACGTCGATGACTATCTGTAATCTAGTAAATCGATTCCACTGTTTCAGTGTATTAGTATCGAGTCTATCATTAAGAACGATATTGCTAAGAAAATAGAGATAACAGGGAAGTTGAATGCAAGTAGTAGACTAATATTAGGATTATTATTCAGTGAATGTGTTGTGTTCGTTGGATGTATACACGTAAATTGGTCAGTACATTGTCCAGTAATTATATGTATGGTGTTTCAAAATATAATTATTGTCCTCTACATCACATTTGAAATTATATGTATGCAAGTAAACATTAACAAACGGCATTTGTATGGGTTCATGGACTTCTGTCCCCTGTACTATTACACCTGGGCTGCCATAGGTGTCTGCCATGTCACCCAGTGCTCTGTAATGTATACACCAACAAATTTGCAGCTATTGAGACACAAGGTGTTGGTAGAAGTTTCACATTTGTAGATGATGTGCTGGTGTACAGAGAGGTAAGAGACAAGGAACATATGGATTTAGACTTACAGACTGCTGAAAACAGGATGGCGGCATGGTGCAGGGACGCAGGGGACATTATTCACTCGGACAAGGCATCAGTTGTATGGTACTCCTGGATAACTAGATCGTGAAGGCAGATGTCCCATTTATTATATTGAATATATATCGTCTTAGTAGAGAGTATACTGAAGTACTTAGGAATCACCTTGGACAGGTGTATGCCTGTTAAGGAACATGTGGAGAATTAGGTGGTGAAGACTAGTATGGGACATAATGCATTGAGGGCGATGACAGCAACCGGGTTAGAGCAGACGATGCTTTACAGGCTCTTTCAGTAGTTAATAATTTCTGTCATTGAGTATGGTTTAAGGTTGCTGACAGTGTCAAAGAGCCAGTTTGATAGGCTGGATCGCATACAAAACGCCGTCATGCGGGTGATCCTGGGGTTCACAAAGGACACATATTATACGCATGAGGCATATCCTGCCAACTACCAACAATGGCGAACAGTCATATAGTCTTTCAAGGAAATGGTATCTGAGAGTTGAAGATAGGGATCACTCCCTGCAGCCATGGATTTGATCAGGGATCATAGACTGATACGAGGCAGGTCCTGGATTGCACAGACAGAAATAACTATACGCCAGGTGTGTGATCTGGAGAACATCGTCGTGAAAAAGAGTCTGTTAAAATACCGGAATACATGACAGCCTGGCACATTGTAATAGTAACATTGGGTCGTGAGTGCAGAGCAGCAGGCCACACAGAGGTTGAGGTGCAACAACTGATACAGAGTAACACACATCAAGGTGACATAGTCATCTACACTGATGAGTCAGTGGTGAGAAACAGACGTAGTGTTTGGGATTTCATCGCGAAAGCTAATGGACGATGCTTAAAAAAGAAGAGACTGGCATGAGAATAGAGGTGAAAGCAATAACAGCGGCATTCCATTGGTTAGAGGAGACCACTGAATTACATATTGCATTCATTACGGACTCAAGGAGTATGCTTAGTAAGGTTGAAAAAGTAAAGTTTCGTGTGGAATGGCTATCCTCGCTTCAGAGGTCACAGACTGTGAGAATTGTATGGATTTTTGCCCTGGTCATGTGGGAGTTCGGAGGAATGAACAGGATGATAGGCTGGCAGGGAATGCACCTCTTGTTGGTAGATTACCTATGGTCGAGCAACTGTGAGACCACGTGGAAAAGGTGGGGTAACAGACTGAGAAACCGTATGTGGAAAGAATGATATGCGAGGGATCAGCAGGGGTTCTGGAAGAATCTGAAAACTGAGATGGAAGACAGGAGAACTTTCAGTCAGATTGCGGTTGGGACGATTAACATTATGACGTTTCGCTGGCTGTTAAACGAAGGGGCGGAGAGCCTATGGGAATGTTCTAAGTGCAGTGATGTCGGTGCTTATCTCAACTCAACTAGCATTAATTAATGATTAAGTGAACCGATTAGGTATTGTCTTTCTTTCGGGAGCAGTGGCACAATGATTGGCTAGTAAACCATAACTGTTAGAATTGTAGAATTGTTACGCCCGCATTCCCCCCCCCCTTTCTCCCCCCCCCCCCAAAAAAAAATGTTAAATTGACGATTACAGGATTTATTTATAGGTGGAACAGAATGGCCGAATTGGACAACATAGAAAGGTTTACGAAAACGGGTTGAAGGAAACATGTCATTGTTCAAGAGTGTGTTAATGGTAATGGTACAGGTGCTAGGGAAGAGTGCAAGAAGGCAATATTACGTGTGGGTGGACAACATCAAGGGATGGAAGAAACTTTTGAGTGTGCCATGAAGACACGGTACAGGCTGTGTTGGAGACTCAGTTACCGTTTAGTGCTCAGATGGCATTTATGATTTTATGAAAAAGAAGACTATTGAGTGGTAATTGTTTTGGAAAAGCTCATATTTTACGAATAATTCAAAGATCGGTGTACCAGAAAGAAACATGGACATTGTCAGAGACGCAATCGCATAGGGACATTACTGACAGGGCAGTATAGTGAACAGACACAATAATGGGTAAGGAAAGGTGAGCCTGTAAATCAGTACAGACCCGAGACAGAGGGACCAACGCAGGTTAGGTATGAATCACGGGACGTGAGAACCCGTGATGGAAGGGACCGGACCAAGATTTAACCAGACGGTGTTAAACTAGCGACGGAGACAGACCTGTTTGATAGGAGACTGCTTATAGTAGAAATTTAGAAGGGAGTGAGACTGCTATGTTTGGAGATTGATTGTTTACCAGTAAATACGACTGTGAGAGACATAGCATACTACGACTGAGTGAAACAGTATATGATGATAAGTACTATGGCGAGAGTGCGTACGAGTGTGATAGCTTGTACATAGACTAATTATTGTATACATTCATGAAATAACATGTTGCCGTTCCGACAATACTGTGTTAAGTCGGTACGGCCATTTTTGTAGAGAGCAATCCCTGTGGGACTGTATAAAGCTCTAGATAATTATAATAAACATTCCGAGGTGGAACGCATTGTGAGCTTGACTCCGTGTACACTTATTGCGAGAGAGTGACTTTAAACCTGTCATAGATCATTCGATAGATTAACAGATACGACTAGGTCTATGACAGACATGTCAATACCCACATTTCAATGGATTTGCATCTGTCTAGTTTAAATGTCGCCTAGTATGGACCCTCTTCAATCATGCCAGGAGGATATGTACTCAAGATATTCAGGCAAAAGAATTTGAAACCTTAAAGAACACCTTAAATGTATATGGATGTCCTACTGGATTCATGCAGTGCCAGCTACCCAAACAGACATCTAACGAGTCATTGGTCCCGAAACTCTTATAAAGTGCCACTGCCACCCACCAAAACCATCATCTAATGAAATATCGGTCCCCACACTTCACGCATTTATTCATCTAACCTGTCATGGAGATGGATCTATGTAACTTATACATGTCTGACTAAAAACTTCTCTAAGCCAGATGTAATATGCTACAGTTATATTTTTGAGATATAAAACAAGTACTATAGCAGCCCTGCCAATAAAAGAAAATGGCCCTCCTTATGCTAAATCTTCTTGCATAACAATGTCGATATCATTGCCAGTCCATTTTCATACCACATCATTCAATAGGATTTACGCATATGACAAATTTTAAAGAGGAATTCAGTGTGTTGTTCACTACACATAACTAACAATTATTTAGGTATGCTGAGATGTCGGTACTTTTGCCTTTATTCACCCCAAACAAACGGAATCCCAGGGTATGACGTCACATCCAGGGCTTCCCTGTGTTACCCGTAGCTCGGTGCGCAATTTTATCGGTGTGCAACAGTCGCTCTCGGCGACATCCCCCGCCCCAGCTGTAACTGGCCAAATGAAATGCTTGTCAACTCTTGAGACCAGCAGTATACGAAAAGAATGATGATGATCAGTCTGTACGGGAGACGCGAGGCCTTGCAGCCATGTGCGCCTTGTCTCAGCGGGAGGATGTCCTGCCGACATACATGGTGAATGTCGTCGTCGGCATCTCCCATCTGTCCTGTAGCTCAGTCAGCGATAGCACCATGATGACATGATTATGAGAATAGTGTCTAGCAGAATGTCAGATGCCATGATGCTGCTGCAGAAAAGGCAACGCTACTCTGGCTTGTCGTGGACAGCTGCCAGTTCCAGAAAACTCATGATGACACACACACACACACACACAGAGAGAGAGAGAGAGAGAGAGAGAGAGAGAGAGAGAGAGAGAGAGAGAGAGAGAGAGAGAGAACGAACGAACGAACGAACGAACGAACAAACTTTATTTTCAAAGGGTTAAGAATTGGGCACGCAGGCCCGTCTAACATTCTGCCCTTCTATCACTCTCTTCCATACATTATTTCATTCACACGTCATTCAAGGCTAACAGAGAACAGCAACAATATAAAACTTATGCATAATAAAAGCATTGGCAAAATGCGAACATCAAAACTACACGATACAGTAACATTAGATAATGGTCAGACACTTATTAGCCATGTGGAATATACTGGCCTACCAAAAGGGGACTGGCTGTTATACTAGGGTTTTGTTATTATTATTATTATCACTATTATTATGGGGGAAGGTAATCCGTACTGAGATAGTGTTCGAGTAATTTGCGATTACATGAATAAGGATTGGTGATGTCTTTTATTTCTTGTGGAAGATTGTTCCACAGCTGAGCTGCAGAGTACGTTAAGCTTGTTTTGTATAAGTCAATCCTAGGCTTCGGAATGTGTAATATATTTAAACGTTTACTGTGTCTAGCATTATATTTAAACAATGGCCAGAGGTAATTTGGGGCATTCCGATGCAAGATTTTGTGAATTAGTTTAGCTTTATTGAAAAGCAGGCGTTTGCGGAGTGGTAGCAACTGAAGGCGTTTATACAGGCTGGGATTGTCAGATAAATGTTTGCTATAAATTAGACTCATGGCCCGTTTCTGGAGTGAGTAAAGTCGTTTGGTGTTTGAATTAGAACAACCGTCCCAGATTGTAGAGCAGTAGTCAAAGTGTGTCTGAATATGAGAAGTATAGAATAGTTTCCTTGTGTCCTCATCAAGGAAGTTTTTAATTTTGGCGAGTTGGTAGACTTTTTTCGCTGTTTGTTTAATGAGCGCTTGAACATGGGAATTAAAGGTTAGGTTTCTATCAATGATTAGGCCTAATGTTTTGTGCTCAATTACACTTTCTACTGGCATGTTATCGATGTGAAGTTGAAGTGATGTGTGTGAGCTTAGAGTTTGAAGTCTTTGTCTGGTTGTTAATAACATTGATTTTGTTTTAGTGATATTAATTTGCATACGGTTTGAATAGCTCCACCTAACTACATTATTTAATTCTTGTTGTAAAGACGACTCCAGTAAAATACAGTTTTCAGCGTTTGTGTACACTGTACAGTCGTCTGCAAATAGATCGCAGGACGATGAAAGATGCAAAGGTAGATCGTTAATATATATGGCAAATAATAGAGGGCCAAGAATAGAGCCTTGTGGTACTCCAATATTGAATGTAGTGGTTTGAGACAGCGATTTATTATGTGATACTACTTGCTTTCTGTCCGATAGAAAAGATGATATTAGAGTGACTACATTAGGACCAATTTTCATTGTCTCAAGTTTCTTAATTAAAATAACATGGTCTATCATATCAAATGCTTTCTTGAAATCAATAAACACAGTTCCACATAGACTGTTGTTGTTTATACTCTCGTGCCAATTTTCTATCATGTTTGTTAGGGCCGTATGGCAAGAATACTTTGGTCGAAATCCTGATTGGCTGTCAACAATAAGCTTGTTGCGAACTAAATACTGCAATGTTACTTTATGGATGTGTTTTTCTAGTGGCTTAGATAGTGATGATAGTAAAGAAATGGGTCTGTAATTGTTCGGGAGACCATTGTCCAATGAACCAGATTTAAGAAGAGGGTACACTTTAGCGATTTTGAGAGCTGATGGAAAGTGGCCTTTGGTGAGACACTGATTATATACATAGGTTAGTGATATACTGATCACTGGCGCAGCACAACGGAGAATCCGGTTGCTGATTCCATCTAAGCCAGATGAGGTTGTGTTTTTTAGGTTACTGAGGTAAGTGAATACTTCAGTGATTGTCATTAGCGGTATGTCGGAAAGAATATCGCGGGAGCATCTACTCTCGCAAAACGATGACAGCAAAGATAAGTTGCAAGGAGAATTAGGTATTGAAGCCTTCAACTGGTCTATGTCAGTTTGAAAAAACTTACTGAATTGGTCGCATGTAATATGATTTGATGGTAAGGAATGTCGGGAGTTATACTTGTTTGTCAAAGTGTTAATTGCCTTCCATATATCCTTACTATTTGTTTTATCTATTACTAAGTTCTTAAAGTAATTTTTCTTTTCCCGTCGTATGGTATATTGAACTTTGTTTCTAAGAGTACGGTATACGTTGAGATCCCGCTTTTTATGTGCTTTATCTCTGTCTCTCATAATTTCAAGTATTTCCTGTGTGATCCAAGGTGACTTGACGTGGTGTTTTACTCGAACTTCCTTGATTGGCACATGTCTATCAAAAACATCAATAAAGGTTTTCATCCAGAATTCCAAAGCATCACCCGGGTCAGGAAGCTGATATACATTGTCTAGAGGTGAACTGAGCAAGTCCTGTAAAAATGCGTTTTGGTTGAAATTTTTGTAACTTCTATATTTTACACTTATGTGTTTATGTTTAGGAGTTTTAATTCCTTTTTTAGACCACGTGCAGCATATTGGGTAGTGATCGCTCATTGCACAATTAGGTACGGTGCATTCTATGATGTTGTCTGAGCAAGTTACATAAATGTGATCTATGATTGTTGAAGATGACTTTGTTACTCTAGTAGCTTGTTGTACTATTTGTTGGAAATTGTATGATGCAATTATATTTCCCCATATTATGTTGGATTTGTTGGTGTCAATGTTAAAGTCTCCGAGTAGTATAATTTCTTTACCGGAAGCGAAAACCACATCCATCATGGTAGTGAAGTTTTCGTACCAGACTTGTCCAGCACTGGGATTTCGATAGAGGTAGCCAATTATCAGGGGTGTGCGGTTTTGAAGTTTTAGCTCTAACCAAATACATTCTATTTCGCAAGTTTCAAAGTCTAGCCTACGGTTAGCATTTAGTAAATTAGAAACATATGTTATTATGCCTGTCTCTTGTTTCCTACAGGGATCCCTTCTGAAAACTTTGTACCCTTTAATAGAGATGTCCTCATCTGAAATGTTATCGTTAAGCCTACTTTCACTAAGGCCGAATAAATGAAAATTTTGATTGAGAATAGAAGATAACTCTGATAGCTTGTTAAATAAGCTGCAAATGTTTAAGTGTCCAAGGCGTATTCCTGACTTATTGAGCCAGTGTTGCCACTTCTCAGACATTTCATCCATGAAGAAAGTGTAAATTAGTCAAAGTCAAGCAAAAATACAAGATCATAAACAAAACACAATTACATTAACTTACAAAATATCAGTAATCCAAATCGATATGTAAATGACAATATTATAACGATATAACTAATTAGACCAACGAATATAATGCAAACACGGAACAAAACGAATTAAAGAACATACAACAAATAATTAACCTGAAAAATCTACTTCACAAGCTAAGTAACCAACTGTTATCCAACAGAATTAATAAATGACTACACAAGTCAATGTCTCTGTTTAAAGCGGAGTATCCCACACGGGAAATAAAACGTTAAACAGTAAGCAGAGAATAGAGAGAGAGAGAGAGAGAGAGAGAGAGAGAATAGAATAGAGAGAGAGAGAGAGAGCGAGAGAGAGAGAGAGAGAGAGAGAGAGAGAGAGAGAGAGAGAGAGAGAGAGAGAGAGAGAGAACGGTTGCCAAAGCCCAAAGAAACACTGTGGGATAATTGAAACGCACCGACACGAACTGTACCCGAACACAGAGGAGATCACCGTCAGTGCTAAATATAGCTGGTGACTCTAAATATAGCTGGTGACGTTTGTTTGGGGTGAATTAAGGCAAAAGTACCATGTCGAGATGTCTGCTAAACATGCTGGTACATCACAATTATGTAAATAAAAAGACACGATAGTCTCTTTAAAATTACAGTCCTGACATTTAAACATGTGACAGTGTAATTTGTGAACTGAAAGGATTCATTACACTACTTTATTATATGGTGAGTTTTTATTGTGTAGTATGTGCCTGGTGATAATACATGAAATATGCTATACAATAAATTATTCAGTAAGTTGTTTCTGTCTTCATTCTTAAATGTTAAGTATTTGTTTCCTTTTCTTTTGTAATTTTTCTCCCACTGGGGCATAGATCTTCAACCAAATTATTCAAAGCCATTCTTCCTTTGCGATCTTCTTCTTCTGCGTTCATCCGGAAAGTCTTTTCGGACGTGATTGCCTTGTGCCTGTTTATTTGCGCCTTTCGGCCGACACATCCGACTTCTGCGGGCATTTGTTGACCACGTTAACCTTTCCGGATGTTTCAAAGCACATTTGACTCTCACTCGGACGTAACTGCATTGTGCCTGATTGCATGTGAGCTGCGATGCTACGCTTTTAGGCCGACATATTAGACTACTGCGGGCATTTGTTGACCAGGTTAGCCTTCCCGAGTGTTTCGAAGGACATTCGACTCTCACTGTTGTGGTGTCATCTATATCCCAGCTGGACAATTTAGAACGGCTCAAGACATGACGGTCAACCCTCAAGTGAATGCAGGGGCAGACCATGGACATTCTCTGCCATCCAAAGAGGCGTCTATAGTTGCAGAGCCGACATATAACGCTCTGGTACTGGGCTCACCCAAGGAATGGTCACGTCCTGCATATGACTGCTTCACTTCCTCACTTCTGTATATTGCGCATTTCGTTCACCACAGGCCGCTCCCCATGCAAGCCAGGAGAGATCAGTCTGCAGATGACATCCACTCAGCCAGATTTCGGTTTGGACTTTCCACGAAATGGGTTTGCTAGCCAAGCAATATTCCCATTCGTGCCTCTGGGACTCTTTCTCAACTCTTACTGTTGTGGTGTCATCCTTGACCTGCTGGCCCTTCTAGAACAGCCAAAGACAGCCTGGTCGGCCGTCAAGACAAGTCAGGGGCAGACCATGGGCATTTCCCGCCATCCAAAGAGGCTTCCATAAATTCGAGCAGACACATAACATTTTGGTACTGGGATCACCAAGGAATCGTCACGTCCTGCACATAGCTGCATAGCCTCATTTCCAAATACTGGACCCCCCGTTCACAGCGGCTGTTCCTCCGGACACTAGGTGAGATCAGTATGCAGATGACATCCACACAGCAAGCATTCGCTTAGGACTTACACATAATGGATTCGCTAGCCAAGCAATATTCTATTTCTTGCTAATGAAACGCTTTTCCACCTTTCATAACGCTCACTGGGTGAGCTTTAGATACTAGCTTTTCTCGTAATGGATGTGCTAGCCGAGCAATATTCCATTGCGTGCCCCTGGGACGCTGTTTCCACCTTTGGTAACGCTCACGAGATAAATTGCAGATGCTGCCCGTACAGCATCTCACCTCCATGCTCAGAGGGTGAGTAATGGCCAGGCCTTCACTTCCGAGGGATATTGACCTAAGGCTTTCAGCCATATTCTTCAGCTGAGAGCCGTAGAATAAGTGTCTGGACCAAGCCTCTGACTTTCGTTCGTGATTAATGAAAACATTTTGACAAAGGCTTTCGCAGTAGTTCGTCTAACAGCGAGCCAAGAATTTCACCTCAAACGCCGCAATACGAATGTTCCCGTTTGTCCCTGTTAATCATTACCTCTAGTTCCGAAAACCAACAAAATAGAACCGAGGTCCTATTCCATTATTCCATGCCCCGAGACGCTCAGTGAAGAGCACCCACGGGAGAGATCCGGCAGACCATAGGGCAGGAACAACGGGCAGTGAACCGGCGCGAGCCGGACCGAGCGCCTGCATCTGAGATCCAATTACGAGCTTTTTAACTGCAACAACTTTAATATACGCTATTAGAGCTGGAATTACCGCGGCTGCTGGCACCAGACTTGCCCTCCAATAGATCCTCGTTAGCGGGTTTAAAGTCTACTCATTCCAATTACGGGGCCTGAGAGCGAGACCGATAATGATCCTTTGCGATCTCACAAAGTTTTGTTTATGCCTTCCCCATATTATTCATTTGTGTCTCTATTTCTCTGCCCTGTATGTTTTCAGATCTTCTTCCTAAAACCGAGAGGAACGAAAGAAATATAATAGATAACGTGACTAGAGTGCGTTAACTAATATTATAAATTATTTACGATGATGTGAGGTAGAGAGCACAACTCTGACTGTGTTCGGCCCAAAGAAGGAAAAAGAGTAAAAAGAGAGAAAACCTCTCATCACCCGCAACTTACAAAAATTCATTGGCACCTTGCCGTCTTGACAGACGATAGTTTGTGCTTTAAAAAGGCATAATAACTTTTAACTATGGCGGTAGCGAGTGTGACTGATAAGGCCAATTTGCGCTGTAAATGTCCGTTCACAGTGGGTGCATGTGAACACGTGGTCATTTCCACCATCATGCACCATCTTACGTCTCAAACGCTTGGTGTGTGACTTTTCTGCAATAATTTTCTCCTTTGACTTTATTCCATTTCTGATATTTGCCCTCCATGCAACACGTTCAGCGGCGACTTGCTCCCAATGTGCATTATCAATGCCTGTATCAATCATGTCCCGCTTACACACATCTTTGTATCGTAGTAGAGGCCGACCCTGAGATCTCTTACCCATCTGTAATTCACCAAAAAAGATATCCTTTGGTATTCTACCATCATCCATCCTCCTAAGATGTCCTATCCATCTAAGTCTACGAAGACTGAGCATGGAATAAACTGTCACACAACCTGATCTTTCCAATACTTCAGTATTTGTGATTTTGTCTTGCCATTTAATACCAAGAATTCTTCGCACACACCGCATATGAAAGCTGTTTAAATTGTTCTCTTGGTGTGAGTAAGTTGTCCAGGTTTCACTGCCATAGAGAAGAGTACTAAGGACACAGGCTTGATAGACAAGGACTTTTGTTTTGGCAGTAAGCTTCCTGTTCTCCCAGACTCTTTTTCTTAACCTGTTCATTGTTGTTGCTGCCTTACCAATCCGGATGTTGATTTCCTGATCTAGGGATAATTTGCTATTTACCACCGATCCTAGATATGTAAAATGGTCTACTATCTCTAGTTCGGCGTCGTCAATAAAGATTGATGGTACCCCATGTGCACCTTGTGACATAATCTGTGTCTTCTTTTTGCTAATTGTTAAACCAAATTCAGAACAAGCATTGGAGAATGCAGATAGTAGACATTGCAATTCTTCCTCAGAGTG
The DNA here is from genome assembly GCA_963921405.1 of Cepaea hortensis. NCBI lineage: Eukaryota > Metazoa > Mollusca > Gastropoda > Stylommatophora > Helicidae > Cepaea > Cepaea hortensis. The sequence continues at coordinate 86,771,789 of OY992891.1, forward strand.
GGTCGTAACTGCAGCATCATCTGCAAAAAGCAACTCTCTGATCAGTACCCTCCTAATTTTGGTCTTAGCCTTCAATCTCTGAGCATTGTAGAGGCCGCCATCTGAGCGTGAGTGAATGTATATACCACCATCCTGATCACGAAATGCATATTTCAGTAGAAGTGAAAAGTATATTCCAAAGAGGGTGGGAGCTAGTACACAACCTTGCTTAACTCCACTCTTGATTTCAAATTCTTCAGAAGTTGCACCATCAAACTTGATTATACCCTTCATGCCTGTGTGGAACGATTCCACAATGGACAGAAGAGTTGGTGGGCAGCCAATCTTCTTTAGTGCCTTGAACAGACCCTCACGACTGACCAAATCAAATGCCTTTGTGAGGTCGATGAAGGCAATAAACAGTGGTTGATTCTGTTCACGGCATTTTTCTTGCATTTGTCGCAATGAGAATATCATATCAGTGGTAGACCGGTTCTGTCGAAAGCCACACTGTGATTCGGGGTAGACTTGATCTCCTAGGACTTGAAGTCTGCGCAGAACAATTCTGGCAAATACTTTTCCAACAATACACAGAAGTGAGATACCCCTATAGTTGTTGCAGTCGCTCCGATCGCCCTTGTTCTTGTACAGTGTTATGATGCTTGAATCTTTGAAATCCTGTGGGACTTGTCCTTCACGCCAGCATAGCTCTATTAGCTGGTGGATCTGTATAGTGAGTGTGTCTTGCCCACTCCTGATAACCTCTATTGGAATCCCATCCTTACCTGGAGCCTTGCCAGATGCAAGTTCATTTATAGCACACTTAACTTCTGTTATGGTGGGAAGTGTGTCCAGGTGGTCAAGAGTTGGTAGAGCCTCTATGGCGTTGAGGGCATTATCCGCTAGTTTGGTCTCACTTGAGTAAAGCTCCAAATAGTGCTCTACCCATCTGTCCATCTGCTGTTTCTTATCAGTGATGACTTCTCCAGTCAAGGTTTTCAATGGTGCACTTCTTTTGATCACTGGACCACAGGCTTTCTTTATTCCTTCATACATGCTTCTTATGTCTCCCTTATCACTTGCGATTTGAATGGACTCACATAACTTGATCCAATAATCATTTGCACACTGCCTGGCAGCCTTTTGCACATCCTTCCTAGCTTGCCTTAGCTCACTCAGAGTGTTACGCGTTGGTCTTTCCTTGTTTCTTAAGAGAGCTTTCTTCTTCTTATCAATCAAGGGCTGCAGAGTCTCGCTGTTGGCCGCAAACCAGTCCTGCCTCTTATGATCCACAGTGCCTTAAACCTTTACGGCAGTTTTACAAAGAGTTTCCTTAAGTTTATTCCATTTATCATTTACTGTACAATTTTCTGGTGTATCAGTGAAAGCGTCTTCAAGTTGCTGTTGAAACTGAAAGCACTTTTCAGGATCATGAGTGTTAATAATATTAATCCTGGGGCTAGATTTGTGTTTAGCTGTGTAGATTCTCTTTGGTCTCAGTCTAACCCTTGCAACAACCAAAGCATGATCCGTATCACAGTCAGCACTGTGGTAACTACGAGTCAATGATACATGGTTCAGATGTTGTCTCCGTGTGATGATGAAGTCCAGCTGGTGCCAATGGCCGGATCTTGGATGTTTCCATGCGACCTTATGCATCTCTTTTGTTTTAAAAAAAGAGTTTGTAATACATAGGTCATTACTGGTGCAATGCTCCAGCAGCCTTTGCCCATTTTCATTCATGCGACCGATGTTGTATTTTCCAAGGCACACTGGCCATGAACTCGAGTCCTTGCCCACACGAGCATTGAAATCACCGAGCATATAAATGTAGTCGTATTTTGGAACTGCCTTGATCACAGAGTCTAACTCCTCATAGAACAAATCCTTCACATCATCAGAGGAATCGAGTGTCGGTGCATATGCAGTAATAATGGTGGCAAACCCACAAGAGGTTGCCAAGCGCAGGGATAATAGTCTTTCATTTCCTCCTGCTGGAATTTCAATCATTCCCAGTAGCGAATTCTTCACTGCAAAGCCCACACCGTGTTGCCTTTTTTCTGCCTGCCCTTTACCCTTCCATAAAAAGGTGTAGTTGTTTTCCCTGAGTGACCCTTCCTCAGCGAGGCGAGTCTCCTTCAGGCCAGCAATATCAATGTTAAGACGATTGAGTTCGGCATCAATCACAGCCGTTTTTCTCACATCGTCAATATTGGTCAAGTCAGTGGAAAATCCTGGACACATGGTTCTCACGTTCAAGGTTGCAAGCCGTAGCTTGAGGTTTCTATTTATATTTTTGTTTGTACCTGGTGCATTGGTTTTACAGCCTGCGATTCAGATTTTGTCCTAGCCCCAAGCACCCATTGAAGCAGGCAGGCTGTGGCGGATCAGCACCCAATTGGCTGGGGGCTGCCCAGCTTGAGGCGGGCGGTAGCTGATCAGTGACACCTATAGGTGTCTCCCACCGTCAGAGGCAACGCGTGGCGCCCCATGTCTACGCCAACTGACAAGGACTTATAACCCGTAACAGTTGCCTCTCGCTTTGATTCCGAGACCAGTTAAGACCAGGGATGGAGTTATTGCCTCTCCATAGCACAAAGCCTGGGCTAAAATATAGAGATCATGTGTTGCCCATGCAGCATGATCCCTCTCTCGGCCTGCCTAGTTCACTCCAGAGGAAAGGTAACACCCCTACATCTGGAACAAGACAAGCTGCAGAAGCTGCCGGATCAGCAAAGCAATGCTCTAACTGTCCGCCTGTCGGAGCTTCGATCCTAGACCAGTCGCCAACCAAGGCTTAGGGCCTGGTCTGCCCTGCCATGACAATTTTGTCTTTAGCTTGCATTTCCTCGCACCAGGGTAAGGCTTGTACCCTCCCAATTGCGCTCTTCCGCCCGAAGCCGTTGGCACAATGTGGGGTGTCGGGTTTGGTAAGCGCCGCCCAACGTTCGGCGCTAACAGAAACCAGGTAGTACCGTCTACTGTTATACGGTAGCTCAGTCATATCTGACTAAGACAAATAGGGAACGTAAAAATTATGATTCCCGGGATTCCAGAGACAGGGGCAGGAATTATTATTTATGTCACTCCCAGACACTGGATTAAACTATTAAGCTGTAATAGCAAACGCGAATGTACAAACTATACTCAAGGAAACCACAAGAGCTCGTTATTTACATTTTACAACTTCAGCAACAACTAATGTGCCTACAAACATTAAAGAATGACAGTAAAGTAACTACAGTCTGACATCAAACATTAACTGACGGTGGTCCCTAGCTAATTACCAGTTCTCTGCCCTCTAGGTCAAGTCTATAGGATACACCAAGTACCACAACTGGATGCTTAAACACCTAAACCTGATAGAATGTGACACTTAAAAACAGTGAGACACATAACAAAAGATATGACACTCAAAAACATGAGTACAAGGGAGAATTTTCAACAAGTGTGACTCCAACAAATATCAACGATAGCTCTGACATTTCAGTCATTAGCCATTCGATTTTACATAGACATAGGCTGTCCACATATCAACAGTCTACACTGGGCAATATCCTTGGGTTTTGTTTGTTTGTCTGTTTTTGGTCGTCCTTAATTAACAAAATCATATATCAATGTCTATTCTCACCTCACTATCTCTTTGATTGATTAATTGATTGATTGGTTTAGGAACCGACATCACGGCATTCAGGGCGTTCCCATAAGCGCTTCGTCCCCATCTTCAGCATCCAGAGAAGAGTTCCAACACCAATAGTACCAGTAGCAATCTGATTATATGTCCGTCTTGTATTTCCTCTAAGCGTCAAGCGTTGGCCAGACCCCCTCGTCACTACTCGCTGTCTCATTCTTGCCAGACCATGGTGATCCATTTGCTCCTCCGAGGTGTACACGTGCTCCCACAAGGCCGCAACCACGTCTGCCTTGGCATGCATCAATACTCCACCAAGTTTTGCAGAGCCAGCCAATATGTCCGCCTGTTTATTCCCCAGCACACAGGCATGCCCGGAGAAAGGATCCAGGCGATGCTTGCCATCCGTGACCTCCAAAGCGAAGCAAGCCACTCTGCCTGAAGCTTGCTTGTCCTCACCTTCCTCAGCATGCTTTCTGAGTCAGTTACAATCACGATGTGTGTGTGTGTGTGTGTGTGTGTGTGTGTGTGTGTGTGTGTGTGTGTGTGTCGTATTCTCCATCCAGCGGAAAGATGCACTGACCGCCTTCACCTTTATTCTTAAGCTAGATGTTGTGGTATCATATGCCAGGCTCTCCTGCACCAAACGTCGACCGTTAGCTTTTACTAAGAACCCCCAGGCACTTCTCCTGCCTCTCAACACCGACCCATCTGTGTAGATAATCACATCACCAGAGCAAGTATTATTCTCAATTAGTTGCTGGATTTCCACTTCCGTGGCCCCTGCTGGCCACTCCCTGCACTCCTGGCTCAATATGATTATAACTCTGCACAAGTCTGACTGCTCCGCTGGCACACTGACCCACTCCTCTCCTCTCGTAATGTTCTCCAAGAGGCACACCTGTCTGATCGTATCCTCCGCCTGAGCCATCCATGATTTCCCTCTTATCAGTCGCTGACCCTTAACGGCGTCCAGCGCCTCATGCCATGGGTGATCTGTGTCTGCAGCTACTCTGAAGTATGCCTTCGCCTGCATAACCTTGAGCCTACCTGCAACAGTCGGCAAACCGAGGATGTAACTCATACACACAACTGGGGTGTCTCTTGTGCATAGCTTCGTTCTGTATGCGCTCTATTTTCACCAGCTGACTCTTTGAGACAGTGAGCAGTCCTAGTCTATAATCAATGAGAGGATCAAGTGCTGGTAGAGTGTGAAAAGCATTCTCTGCTCTGTGTCCATTGCAGCCATAGTTTTAAGTGCATTGAGTCCCTTTTGAGACCTTGACACAACCGTCTCCACATGGTCCTTGAAGGACAGGCTCCTGTCAAATGTGATTCCCAGATACTTCAGTTTGTTCTCTCTGTTGACGCTTCTACCATCTATCGTGATGCTTGGGACATCAGCTCTCACAATCCTGTTGTCCAGAGAGCACCACAAAACAGCTGCCTTTTCTGGGTGGATGACAGCACTAATTTCAGTGCAACTGTCAATCACTTTGTCTACTGTCGCCATTAGCTCCTGGGATGTTTGCTCCCTTCTCTCCCCTGCCTATATGCAAGAATATCATCTGCAAATGTTAGTATCTTTCCAACCCCTGATGCTTCTAGGTTTGCAATCTTGCTCGTATACACATTAAAGAGCACCGGTGAGATTGCTGATCCCTGTGGCAGTCCCGGGGTTAACATATGTGGCTGTGAGGTCCATGTACCCAGACATAGAGCAACCCGACGAGAATGTAGGACAGCTGCTATCCAGTTCACCAACCATGGATTGACCCCCTTCTCCATCAGTGCGGTCATCAAAATATCATAGCGAACTCTATTGTACGCATCCTGGAGATCAAGCGCTGCCGCCATCGTTACCTGTCTACTCTGGAACCCCTCATAAATGTCAAAGGCAAATGTGGCTGCATTTGACCAGGTATCTTTTCCTGGCCTGTAGCTCCCCAGGCCTCTTGGAAGAAGCTTCCCCCTTTCCAAGAACTCTTGCAGCTTAACAGCGACTATCTTCTCTAGAACCTTCCCAAATGTATTTTGAAGGGTGATGATCCTAAAGCCACTAAGCGTTGAATAATCCTTGGTGAATGGTTTTGGGAGAGGGATGCGATAGCTGTGCACCCAATCCTGCGGTACTGATGCTGTCCTAATGCTCTGGTTAAAGCAGTCGGTCATCTCCTTCAGGTCTGCATCGCTCGAAGCCTTCATGTGGCCATACTTAACCCCATCGGGCTCTGGTGCCGTGTCTTCTGCCTTTTTCAAAGTATGTTTAACATCTTCGACCCGTATGATGTCTTCATAATGCATAAACTTCATGGTGCCAGATAATTCCTCTCTAATAGCATCCCTGGTGTCCGCATCATTATGATTGGTCTGCTCTAAAAATCTCTGGAGAAACGCCTCCCCTTTCTCTTTGTCTGTTGTCACGCGCACACCATCATCTCTACACATTGTTCCCACTGTCATAGGCCGATTCTTTCTTTGCATTTTCTGTGTAGTTTCCAGAATGTTCGCAATGTTTTATCACCTCCAATCTCCTTCATGAAAACTTCCCATTTTGCGTTTTTGGCCTCTGCAGCACAGCGATTGCAGGCTTCCACCTTGTCTTTCTTGACATTTTTTGCGGTGTCCACTTCCTCTCGTGAGCTTCGTGGTGTCTGTCGCACTTTCCTTAGCTGCCTCACTGCAGCTCTCTTTGCTTTCCAAGCCTGGTCTACTTCTGGGGTCCACCGTGGAGGCTGCAAAAAAATTAATATTGCAAGCCCCCTGTCTGAGGCGTCCAAGAAGGCTATCGGTCCACCCATACCGGAAGGTCTTGCGCGCTCTCCCAGCCTTAACCTTTCTGGCTTTAGAGATCAGGACTGAGCATGGCAAGTGATCACTCCCATGGTCATTCAAAACAGTCCACTTTACATCATCAAGGACTGATGACTGGGAGACAAGTGCCAAGTCAATAGCTGTGTCTGCATCACCAGGCCTCACTGCCATTCTAGTCGGCCTACCATCATTTATGCAGACCACATCGGAGTCCACTATGGCATCCGCAAGGGCAATTCCCTGTCGGTTTTCTCCACTACTGTCCCAATCTCTGCTCCTCGCATTGAAGTCTCCACATATGAGTAGCCTATCACCTGGTAATTCTTCCAATTCCTTAAGCTAGTCCCAGTGTTCCTTTCTGACAAAACAGTCCACTGTAGTATATGCATTTATGATGTTCCAATTTAAGCCACCAATCTCCATTTGTATACCCTGGACCTCTCTTGCACTATGATTCCACTGGCTCAAGTCGAGTACCACATGCTTCACTCCTTCCTTCACCAGCAGACCTTGCCCATGTCTCTTCTGCCCAGTGGGGTTTATATAACTGGCGTACCCAGGGCAATGGTATTTGTCTGTATTTAGTTCCTGGAGCATGGGGACATCAAAATCATATATAAGCCTCTCCAATACAGAACCTCTCTGCCTGGCACTACGACAATTCTAGTATCCCACTCTTACATGGTTGAAACCTAGTCTCTCCACTTTTCGTCTTGTTCTCCTGGCGCCTGCCCTACTATTTCTATGCCTTCTTCTCACACCATTTCCTCGTCTTCTCCTCCTCACTCTCTCTCTCTCTCTCTCTCTCTCTCTCTCTCTCTCTCTCTCTTCGCTAGCCTCTGAAAGATGTGTCAAGCGCAGAGCAAGTGCTCCGTAGCTCCGGCGACGATTCCCGTGTTATTTAATTCCATAAGCAAAGTTTGGGTATTGCAGGAAATAAACGGTCGCCCTAGCATTGCCTGCTTGCTAGGGAAGAGGCAAGGGATGTCCCGCAGGAGTCCATACGCCCGGTGCCGCCCCAAACGCCTGCCAGACGTCCAACGTTCACGAACAGTTTACCAATGGCCATCCAGTTCCTCAGCACGCTGGTCCACCTTGAACTTGGGGGTTTTTATTTGGAGTTTTCCGTCTCCTAGATGGACTGCTGTCCAAAGCTAACAGGTTCCACCTACCCGGGGGAAGGGTTAGAGAGCCTCTGACTCGCTTGACAGGCACGTCTCCGAGCATATGAGGCATTTTATAAGGAACTCAGATCCCACCCTGAGATCCCGCCTCGCCCTCTGTGCCCGCCGCCAGTTGGTCCGCGTCTGCTTATTGGGTCATCGCAGCTAACCTCTATATAGAGGCCGTTCCACGATCCGCCACCTGTGGACGCGCTGGGTTGGGGATGGTCGCCCCAGCTTTACCCAGAAGCTGAAGTTCCGGAAGACATGACGGACTAGCACAATGTAATAATAGCACTGGGTCGTGAGTGCAGAGAATGGGCAGCGGGCTGCACTGAGTTTGAAGTACAACAGTTGATCCAGAGCAACACACATCAAGGTGACATAGCCATCTACACCGATGGGTCAGTGGTGAGAAACAGACGGAGTGGCTGGGGCTTTATTGCAAAGGCTAATGAGCGAGTCTTGAAAAAAGCCTGGCATATGAGACTACGACCTCCAGCATGAGAATAGAGGTGGAGGCAGTAACAGCGGCATTCCGGTGGCTAGGGGAGACTACTGCAACACACGTCGTGTTCATTACGGATTCAAAGAGTATTTTTAGCAAGGTGGAGAAAGGAATGTTTAGTGTGGAATGGCTCTCGTCGCTTCAGAGTTCACAGATTGTGAGAATTGTATGGACATTTTGCCCTGGCCATGCGGGTGTACGGGGGAATGAACAGGCTGATAGGCTAGCAGGGAATGCACCTCTTTGTGGTATTTTGCCTATGGACAAGGATGAGGTTTTCGTGCGCTTGTGGGACCAGGTGGAGAAGGCGGAGGAACAGATTGAGAACCCATATGTGGAAAGAATGAGATTGCGTGGGATCGGCTGGGGTTCTGGAAGAATCTCAAAACTGAGAGGGAAGACCAGGAGAACTTTTAATCAGATAGCGGTAGGAATGATTAGTAGTATGACTCTTCACAGGCTGTTGAACGAGGGGACTGAGCACGTATGGGAATGTTCTGAGTGCAGTGATGTCGGTTCTTAACTCAACTCAACTCAAAATAACATCACAAAAAGAACACCTAAACCTCAAAAATATCTATCTATACACACTATATAAGCATGTGAGCAGCCGCACTGCTTTTCTTTCTGTGTACAGCCCTTAGACATTACCATCAGGTATGGGCATTTAGAATATTTATGATATGGCTTATCGGACGTTCTCGGTGCTACTGTGATAGCTTGATGGCGTGTGCTTCTAACACCCTCTTCTCCTATACTCATAAAATACATTATTATAACCATGCGTCACCATTTATCTGTAACCTGAATATAAAGAGAAAGTACAGAACAAAAAGGAAAATCATTCTTTAACGAAGATCTTGTCTCAAATTGTCCAACCGGTAGACTGAGGATTCTAGGTGGTTGAATCTTGTAACACCCCGGGCTCTGTCTTCCCCAACAGCGTCTACTGGTAATCTTTTTCTGGTGGTCTTTCACCATCTTCTTTCGCACACAGTTACAACCAGGCACATCCATATGCGGACCCGTTTGGCTCACACCTGTCACAACACACTGGCCATCTGTCACACTTGCAGTCAATTCCCTATTTTTACCAATTTGCAGCTGGCTGACTACACTGGCATAAGAAGACTTCTGTTGTCTCCTCTCATTCTGCCTCCGTCTACGAAACTAATTCCCTGGTAGAAACAGGTAATAGCATTTTTATCAGAATGTAAACAACATTCACCTGGGCAGTTGGGGATGATACTTTGGAAGCTGCTGGTTTTGGTGGCTTACACTTACATCTAGTTTCTGACAGTTCGCCCAGATGGTTCTCAAAAACACTAACCCCTCTTCCGACACTTGTTCTGATGAGGGTCCGGTTTCTGCACACACTGCACCGCATTCGTCGTGCCTTGGACAGCAGTAGAGATTCAACTAGATCCCTCAATTGGTACACCTCAGATAGTAACTTCTCCACTACCAACACATCACTATTCTGCACAACTGTATTAACATCATTCGTTGCAACAAGGCCACACGTCTGAACTGTCATCACCTGGTAGTTCCACATGCCTTACACGGATGGCACCAATTTCTGGCACATTTGCCACCCCAGTAATTTCTAAGTCTCTTTCACTGAAAAATGTCACTGAATGATCTTGCAGGGTCATCTCGTCTGTCAACCTCCTGCTAAAAAATATAGTAACGAACCAGTCCTCTAGGATCACTGCTTCCCAACGAACCTTGTCCCTCTTCTCTGTGCTTCCACCACCAACTGATAAGCCCCATAAACACGGTGAGAAAAATCCATTATATAATCCCTGGAGTCCTGTTTTACCACAAGGGGAGCTACAGCCAGCTCCACTAGATTCCATAGACTTTCTGAATGTTTTGCAGCATCTTCTCAAGGTCATTACAAGCTGACCGAAGCTTAAGCTGCATTTAAACACTGGAAGCGACGCGTTCTCAGATTTCTGCCCATCCATGTTGCTCCCTCCCTTTTAATGTAACTGTTAACAGTTGGCCCAACTTGCTGACAAAGAAAAGTATTTCTCTCCTTATAGATACCAATATATACCTGAATTCACCAGTGAGAGCTGGGATGCCAGGGGGTCAATCGGGAGGGAAATTGCGGTTCCCAACGCAGATGATAGGGTAATCACTGCTTTGGACGAATTCCAGTAAAGGTGTACCTGGAAGCAATCTCTCTGAGCCCACACACAGTAGATAATACTTCCCTGTGGTAATGCACTCACTGTTGAATGTCAGAAGCAAAACGTGGCTCTGCTGGTATCACAACGCAACGACTTCCTATACACAAATAAACGCAAACAACATAAGCATAGACCTTTCCCACAAAACAACCACTAGTTACTAACACATTCCTAACAGAACAATCCAAGGGGTGTCAAAAACATTGCAGGCTCGTCACTTGAATCTGAGGGTAAAGAAAAAGAAAAAAAATGTTAGATAACGTGAATGAGGTGTGTTAACTACCAGCATATACTCTTTACGGTGAGGTGAGGTAGAAAGCGTGACTCTAACTGCGTTCGAGACATGAGCAGGGTCTAGTATTTATGCCCATGCCAGACAATGGATTAAACTAGTAAGCTGTATTACAACAGTGAATGTAGAAACTAAACTTCATCCATTCATTCAGTAGTATGCCCTTTACAGAACCTCGCTCCAATTACAACCTTCCGAAAATGTCTCGATCACAAGCAAGATGTCCTGTGTCCGCAACATAATACACCCATCTTCTCTTCGGCGGCCCTCTTCCTTTCTTCCCAGGCACATACCTCCCAATTATTGTTCTCTCCAAACTTTCATGGCGTTTCAAGTGACCAAAATGTATACATTATCTTTGTTGTATCGTCTTTAATAACCAACCCGCTTCAATATTCAGATCTTGAAGTATGGATGCATTTGTTCTTTACTTTACCCAAGATATTTTTAGAACCTGTCTATAACATTTATATTCAAGGGCATTTATGCTCTGTTCATCTTGTTTAGTAAGTGTCCAGGTCTTACATGCGTATGTTGCAATCGGAAAGATGCATGCTCTTAAAATTCTAATTTTTTTTTTGTTAGCTCTATCTGCCCCACTCCATACTTTATTTATTTGTTTTAGTATTTTAAGAGCAATTGATAGTCGTCACATATTAAACTATCAAGTCAAAAACAACACACAAAAACATCAGTATGTACCAAATTCTACAACTCCAGTACAGCTGATATGCATACAAACATTGAAGGATCAATCTCAACAGTGAAGATAACTGCAGTCTAAAATCAAACATTAACAACCAGTGGTCTCTAGCAACTAACTAGATCTCTGCCTTTATTCCAAGTCTATATAGTACACCGACCACCACAGCTAAATTTGTAAACACCTATACTGGGTAGCATGTGACACTTAACAAAAGCGAGACAGCTAAACAAGAGATGTAACATCACAAACATAAGTACAAGAGAGACTTTACAATAGTTGTGACTTCCAGAAAAATCCCAAGAGAGCTCTGACATTACAGTAATTAGTGAATGTATCTTACAGAGACATAGGCTGCACACAAATCATCTGTTTACACAGGGAAAATTCCCACAGCTCTCGTCCTCGAGATCTAGATGGGCCGACAACACACAGAGGACTTACATTGCCATTGGTTTAGCTTTGTTTCCCTGCGGTGACCGGGTTTTTCTGCTTTTATTGGTCACACCGGATATGTCATTTTGGCTCTATTATAACCTGTTTCATTTGCCCCGTGGAACAATTTGTAGTTTATCAGTAATTTATTAGGAGAGGATGGTAAGATTACTTATTCTGGGGGAGAAGAATGGCAAAGACGTGTAGCCATTATATTGGATTGGCAAACATCAAATTCTATTAACGGATATTGGGCTATGTCAGACAGAGTTCTATTAGTAATATTAAACGGAAAACCTTTTAAAATAATCTGGATCTGGATTGGATAACATTAGATAAGCAGATTGCAGACAATGAGCAGGATCTGCAACAATTAGCAAATGCGGTTGCTGCACACAGTGAACAACTGGGGTTAGAATTAAATTGTAAAAAGACACAGATTATAGTTGTCACTAGGAAGAACGAAATACCACAATTTAATATACAAGTAAATGGGAATACTCTTCAACAGGTGAATCGGTACAATTTTCTCGGAACAGTCATAACATCTGATGGGAGATGCCTTGAAGAGATTAGAACAACAATCGCCATGGTGAAAGAAGCCTTTGGCAAGATGAAAAAACTTACTGACCAATAAAACGATGTCAACTGAAACGCGAACAAGAGTGTTTAGGTGCTACACAGAACCTGTTCTTTTGTGTGGATGTGAAACCTGGACAATGAGCAGTCAAGCTGGGAAAAATAAAACATCTGATGGCTGCGGACATGTGGATTATGAGGAGAATGCAAAAAATACCACGTGCAGACAGAAAAACCAATGACCAAGTACTACAGGAGACAAATGCTAATCGTAAATTGATTAGAGGAATTAGAAGAAGACAGCCAACAATTTTTGGACATGTTATGAGAAAAAATGAATTGGAGAACTTGGTGACAACTGGCAAGATCAAAAGGAACAGACCAAGGGGAAGACCGAGAAATAAATACCTGGATGGCTTGGCCACATGGCATGGTCGAGACAGGAACACTGAGCTAATCCACGACACTGGTGGTCGAGTGAAATGGCGAGTCATGACCGCCCACGCTTTCCGGCAGGCACATGATTGATTGATTGATTTTAAAATAAACGTCATTCAAACATATGCTCCAACAAGTGAATGCAGTGAAGTACAAGGGGCTTCTCATAAGTCTTTAGCCTGACCATGACGGAGTCAGTGAAGAAAATTGAAATTTGGCACAGTGCTTCTTCCTTCTCAATGTAGCCACCACCTGAATTTATGCATTTCTGCCATCTCTGCGTGATCTTGAACAGACCATTAGAATACAACAACCTATCTTTCGAAATAAACCAGTTTTGACAAGCCAGTATGACATCTTCGTCACTGTCAAAATGCTTTCCTTTCAGCTGTTTTTATAAGATCTGGGAAAAGAAAAACGTCTGATAGAGCCAAATCTTGAGAATATGGTGGGTGTAGAATAATTCCAATATTCAAATCGTTGGCAGTTTGCAGCACAAGCCGCGCTTTATGGGAGGGCGCGTGTCTTGAAGCAAACACAGAATTTGCGTACGCGCTATCCCTCGTTTTCTGGTCACAGCCTTTCTTAGTTTGGTAAGGAGATCTGCATACTACTGCCCATTAACCGTGTTGCCATGAAGCATGTAATCTTTCAATATGACACTTTTGACGTCCCAAAAAAACAGTCAGCATCATTCCGCTTGCAGATTGTTGTGTTCTTAGCTTGACATGTGTTGACATGTGCCCGGGGTTTTCCACTGCATGCTGGCAATTTTGGATTCTGGGTCATAATGGTGAATGCAAGTCTCATCTACCGTCACCATGGTCGTCAACATGTTTTTCGACCGCCACATGTTGAGCAACTGCCCACAGCAATCAACCCGTGTTTGTTTCTGTTCACATGTCAGCAGACGCGGGACCCAGAGGGCATACACGTTTCTCATGTTTAGTCTGATGTGTAAACTTCTAAAAACTGTACTCTTACTAAGTTTTGCTGAATCCGATATCTCTGCAATTGTCATTTTCCTATCCTGGTCTATGCTTTTCTTCACGTTTGCAGCATTTGCATCTTTGCACTCTGAGGGCGGTCGTCCTGATCTTGGCAGAGCAGCAGCTTAAGAAAGGCCACACTTAAACTGCAAACACCAATATTTTACAGAAGCATACGAAGGACAGACTTCCTCGAACACAGGCTACATCTCCCTGTGTATTTCTGTAGGTTTTTTTCCTTTTAACATCAGGAATTGTATCACCGCCCTGGCGTCTGGTTTCTCCATTGTTCTGACAAATCGTTGAATGTGCAGATTTGGTCAATAGGGTGTGCACCATGTCGGGGAAACCAGTTGAGGAGGGAAATTATAATTCATATGTCCATTACAAATTGTGTGAGCTGTCATCATCATCATCATCATCATCATCATCATCATCATCACCTCATCTTCCACTTCCGCCGTCAAGCGTCGTGGGGATGAATAATTTGCGTTCTAGCGCCCGGTGGGCGTTACTCAATAGTGTCATCCCGTGTGGTTGTACAATGTCTCTGATAACGTCAATCCATTTTCTTCTTGGACGTCCTCATGGTCTCGTCGCAGATGATCTTTGATGTAAGGCCAGTGATGGTAGCTGCTGATGTTGCATTCTAACGACATGGTCAAACCACTTGATCTTCTGCCTTTCAATAAATGTGGCACAAGGTGTTGATCCCACAGTCTGTCTGATTATAGCATTTCTTACTCGGTCTCGGATTGTTAAGTTGGAAGCTCTCTTCAGGCATCTCATTTTGCAGGTGTATATTTTGCGAAGGTGTAATTTGGATAAAGTCCAGGTTTGAGATTGGTAGCATAGGGTTGGTGTGAATATGATGTTTATTATCTGTCGTTTTGCGGACATGGGTATGTTTGGATGTTTCAGTAGGGGTGATAGTTGATATGTAAGTGCACTAGCTCTTTGACATCTGATTTCAATTTCTCTGTCCAATCTGCCATCTTCTGTGATCATACTTCAAAGATATTTGAATTCTTTAACTTGTTTCAGAGTTGTTTTATTTATCTGTATACTTAGTGGGCCTTGCGATTTGATAATTGCATTACTTCGGTTTTGGCTGTGTTTATACTCATACTGTATCTGCTGCAGGTTGAACTCAGATTAGTAATATGATTTTGTAATCTGCCCTCATCGCTGTAAAACAGGCACTGATCGTCTGCAAATAGAAGTTCATTTACTCCCTGTGGGTCGGTTGTTTCATCTGGAGTAAAGAGTTCTAAATTTTCTGAATCTGTTCTGTCAAGACTTGCTTCTTTGGAAATTCTGTCCATGTAGATATTGAATAGCAGGGGAGAGAGCACACATCCCTGCCTCACTCCTGTATTGACTGTGAACATATCTGATATACTTTCTTGTGTTCTTAATGCACTTTGGCTCGAGTGGTACATGGCTATGATGTTTTCTAGCAGTTGCCCTTGTATCCCATAGTCTTCAAGGATAGTCCATAATTTGTATCTGTCTACTCTATCGAAAGCCTTTTCCTGATCTACAAACACAATATTCTGCTGGTCACTATATTCGATAGTTTTTTTTCAAATATTTGTCTAAGTGTAAATAATCCATCAGTGCAACTTTTACTTTTCCGAAAACCGAATTGTGCTTTGCTTAACCGTTGTTCAACTATTGTTCTACCTCTTTGTTCCAATAGTTTTGCATACATTTTCCCTTTATGGCTCAGGAGTGATATACCTCTGTATGTTACGCACTCTCTCATATTGCCTTTCTTTTTCCATATTTGTACTATTATTGCCTGTTGCCAATCATCTGGGACTTTTCCTTCTTCCCATGCTATGTTAAAAAAGTCTTGTTAGCCATTTAACTCCTGTTTCCCCATAGGCCTGAACAGCTTGTGTGGTTATTCCATCTGGACCTGGTGATTTATTTTTAGGACTTTTCTGTATACAATTGCTTTGACTTCTGCAGGTATGAAATTTGGTTCTTGTTGTCCCTGGCATTTAGGCACAAAAGTGAGGTTTTCTATGTTATGTGTGGGGTTAAGTAGTTCTTGAAAGTATTCTGCCCACCTTGCTAGTCTTTGTTGTGGATTAAATATCGGTATACCTCTTTTGCTGTTTATGATGGTGGATGGGTTGTGGCATGTATCTCTGTTTCTCATTGTGGTGACACGTTTATAAAATTATCTTGGGCAGTCTTTGCTAAGTGTCGCCATCTGTTCACCGTATATTCTCCAGGATTCATCTTTAGATGCTCTAATTGTTCGTTTGGCATTACATCGTGCTATTCTATAAGTAATATAGTCCTGTTCAGATTTAGTTGTGATCCACTTTTTGAATGCTACCTTCTTTTTGAATATGCTATCTTTAACTTCGTTGTTCCACCAGGCTGTTCTTAATCTTTTGTCCTGCCCTACTTTCTTTGTTCCACATTTATTTTCCAGTGTGTTGAGCATGGCAGCCTTGAAACATGTCCATTCTTTATCTACGCTTGAGTGGTCATCAGGGATGTTCTTATGTAGGTTTTTTATTTCTTGATTGAATTCGTCTTTAACCGTATTTTCCTGCAGCCTCCTATAATTGATGACATGTGTTTTTACTTTTTGTTTCTTATTTTCCTGTGTGGTGAAATCTTTTTTATTATGACTGGTTTTTGATCAGTATCAACATCTGTATTTGGTAGTGCTCTTGAATCTAATAGTAGACTTCTGTCTGATTTCCGAATAAGAATAAAGTCAATTTGAGATGCTTGGTCTATGTCATTCCATTTATACCAGGTTTTGGTTTTTTTTTTTTTTTTAAGTCGGTGTTGAAAAAAAACTATTTGCTATTATTAGTCCATGTTCGGAGCATATGTTGAGTAGATGTTGACCATTGCTGTTACAATCAGTCTCTTTGTCGCTGAATGGCCCCATGCAATCCTCCCACGGTGTTCTTCGTGTGCCTATTCGTCCGTTAAAATCACCCATCACAACTAGTTCATCTGTCTCCTTGACATTATTTAACGTGTCTGCAAGTTTATCAAAATATTCGCCTTTGTCTTCGTTGCTGTAAGTGTCATCACATGGGGCGTATGTTTGCATAAAAAGTTGTTGTTCTATTTCCTTCTTTGATCTGTACTAGTATTATCAGATCACGATTTCTCCTCCCCAAACTCATAAATCTGCGAGGTGTGCAAGAACACGGGTATCTTGCCGTCATGACAGACGATAGCTTGCACACTGTGCTTCTAACAAGGCACAACATCTACAACCCATGGCGATAGCGTATGCTATACCTCTCCATAGCACAAAACTGAGGCTGAATTGTAGAGACCATGTGTTGCCCATACGGCCTGCCTAGTTTACTCAGGAGGAAAGGTGACACCACTACACCTGGAACAAGACAAGCTGCAGGATCATAATAGCAATGCTCTATCCGTCCGCCTGTCTGAGATTCGTCGCTGTAAGTATCATTACATGGGGCGTATGTTTGCCTAAAAGTTGTTGTTCTATTTCCTTCTTTGATCTGTACTAGTATTATCCTTCCGTTATAAATTTAGTGTTGATAAGGGCTTTCGATTTGTCTGGATGTAACAAAAACCCCACTCAATGTTTAGCTGTAGCTCGCTGGTCGACGCCACTCCAAGTAAGAACGTAACCTTCGTGTGTTCGTTTCGTGTTCTGCCCCTTTTTCCTAGCGAGTCCTAATAATTGAATATTTGATTTTTTTTTTCATAAACTCTACGAGAGCTGGTTCCTTATATCCTTTTTTTTTTTTTTTTTTTTTTTTTTGCGTATCCTTTTACAGGACTTAGCTGTCAACAGCAGCATCTTTCAGCTGTCTGTTGATCTCTTGGCAAGATTACGCTCAGTAGTTTGCCATTGCTTTCTGAGCGGCCGGCTCAGTATCCGCAAGTCACGAGCGGGGGTCGAACCACCTCAGTTCTCGCTCCGCTGCGAGACTCTGCGTGATAAACGGGATTACAGAGAGAAAGTGTTGTAACCCCACAGCCAGAGAGACCGGCTCCTTATATCCTAGACAAGTAATATTCCAAGTCGAGAAAATATCCCTTCTATTTGAAGTATTTCGAAGTTTAGCAGTTGTTGTTAGTCGCTTGTTGTTGTTCGGCTTCGGTGTGTTGTTTCCGGCGTGAACGCTGATAGAGTTGCGTTTTTCTTTAAATTTCCTCCATAATTCTCGAGCAATAGTTCTTGAACAAATAAATTCCCTATCGGTTTGCTGGACCTGTCGTAGTTTTCCTTATTCCTGTTCCTTATTTGAACAGATTGATGTTAAGAAACACGCACAGAACACATAATTAATCTCTGAATCGAGCGACGCGGTTTACACCGCCATCTTGAACTTGAAATCTGAGTGAGCTATACACGTACCAAATTTCAATCTTCTCCGCCTACTCCTTTATGATCAGGCTAAAGACTTATGAGAAGCTCCTAGTAAGTATAGAAGATTTTTTTTTAAACACTGACATGGAGAAGTTCCATTGAAGAAATTTTAAAACAAAATCAGAAATATATATCATAATGGGTTATTTTAAACTCAAACGTAGGAAATCAAGACGATGGATATAGTGTAGGCAACCATGGTTTGGGAGAGCAAATCGAAAGAGGATACAGATTTGCAGAATGGGCAAAAGAACAAGAAATGGTTGCAGAAAACATATGGTTTAAACAGCAGCTTAGAAGATTATGAACATGAAGGAGTCCAGACAGCAGGATTAAAAACCAGATAGATTGCATCCTGATTAGCAGCGAGTTCCGAAATGCGTTAACGTTCTTAAAACAGTTCCCAAAGCAGACTGTTTCAGTGATTACAGATTAATTATGGGCACACTGAGTGTACAGTTAAAGAAAGTTAAGTATACAACATGAAACGTTAAATATGATTTGTGCAAATTAAAAACTGACAAAGAAATACAAGATAATTTTAACATAGAAGTAAAGAACATATTTGCTATATTGTCTGATCTAGAGATCCTATTTCACGATGTGGATGCTCAATGGGAAATGTTGAAGAATTCAATCAATTTTGCAGCAGAATAAAATAATTCCAAAATCAAAGAAAGTGGGTCGTAAGACATGAATTACAGGATACATTTTACAACTAATGGAAACAAAAGGACAGAACAACAATAATCCTGCAAAATACGAAGAAATCCAAAGAAAAGTCAGAACATTATTTAAAGAGGCAAAAGAAGCATGGCGCGAGAACAACTGCATATAGATTGAAGCACAACACAACAGTAAACATACCAAACTAATGCACAAAATAATTTAGAAGCTTACTAATCAAAGAACACTTGCATCAGCAGGCTGCCTAAAGACAAAAGATTGAGCATAATAGAAAAATATAAGATTTTAATGTATGGCCAGATTTTGTGAAACACCTTTATGATGATAACAGAAAAGAACATTACGATATTCAAAATAATAATGAAGGACCATCAATTTTGAAGATGGAGGTTTAGAATGCTCTTAACCATATGAAAACTGGCAAGACTCCCGGTTCAGACAAGGTCACAACAGAACTGATTAATGCTTGAGAAGAATATGGAATAGATCAAGTCATCAGACTGCTGAACACACTATATGATACTGGAAATATACCTCATGAATTATGTAATTGTGTATTTATTGCAATCCCCAAAACATCAGGAGCCTTGGAATGTGATCAACATCGAACAATTAGTATAATGAGTCACATCACTATGATTTTACTAAGAATTATCATTCAAATAGTTAGGAAGCAAATGCAACCTGAAACAGGAAATGAACAATGTGGGTTTGTAGAAAGCAAGGGTACAGTAAATGTTGTGTATATGCTGACAACCGTAATGAAATGTTCTATAGAAGTAAACAAATATCTACAATTTTGCTGTATTGACTATATAATGGCTTTCGATAAAGTGTGACATGTCGACATAATAAGGATGCTCGAAGATCTACAAGTTAATGGACAAGACCTTAGACTTGTATAAAACATATATTAGAAACACCAAATTGCCTTAAGAATTGATAATGAGGTAGGTCAATATCAGCCTATAAAGAGAGGTGTGAGACAGGGATGTGTAATGTCTCCAGATCTGTTTTCCCTGTACATAGCGAATATTTTCAGAAATATAGATGATATGGAAAGAGTCAACATTGGGTGACGATGCATCAATACGATTAGATATGCAGATGATACAGTCTTGATTGCAGACAATGAACAGGACCTGCAACAGTTAGTAGATGCGGTTGTTGCACACAGTGAACAACTAGGGTTAGAATAGACTTGCAAGAAGACACACATTATGGTCGTTACTAGAAAGATTGAAATACCACAACGTAATATATAAATAAATGGACATATTCTTAAACAAGTGAATCGGTACAGTTATCTGAGAACGGTCTTAACATCTGATGGGAGATGCCTTGAAGAGATTAGAACAAGAATTGTCGTAGCGAAGGTAGCGTTTTGCAAGATGAAAAACGTACTGACCAATAACAAGATATCAAAATCGAAACGAGCAAACTAGTGTTGAAGTGCTACATAAAACCTGTACTTTTGTATATATATATATATATGAAGCGTAAACAATGAGCAGACAAGCTGAAAAGCACCTGATGGCTGTGGAAATGTTGTTTTGGGGGAAAATGCAAAGAATACCATGGACAGACAGAAAAACCAATGAACAAGTCCTTCATGAAACAAATGAAGATCGTAAATTGATTAGAGACATTAGGCGTAGACCGTCGAAATTCGTTGGGGAAATGTTATGGGAAGAAATGAATTGGAGAACTTGGTGACAACTGGCAAGATTAAAGGGGAGAGATCAAGGGAAAGACCAAGAAGTAAATACATGGATGGCTTGGCCACGCGGCATGGTCGGGACAGAAACACGGAGCTGATCCACGACTCTGGTGATCGAGAGAAGTGGCAAAACATGACCGCCCAAGCTTATCGCATGGCAAATGATGGATGGATGGAGTAATTGTTTTCGTCATTCTCTATGTTTCTGATCTGTACAATAGAGCTGATTCAATATTAAAATATAATATTCTAACTTTGGTTAAATTAAATGTTTTGCGTATCCTTTTACAGGACTTAGCTGTCAACAGCAGCATCTTTCAGCTGTCTGTTGATCTCTTGGCAAGATTACGCTCAGTAGTTTGCCATTGCTTTCTGAGCGGCCGGCTCAGTATCCGCAAGTCACGAGCGGGGGTCGAACCACCTCAGTTCTCGCTCCGCTGCGAGACTCTGCGTGATAAACGGGATTACAGAGAGAAAGTGTTGTAACCCCACAGCCAGAGAGACCGGCCCTAACTTTGGTGCTAAGTTTAATTTCTTTTGATTTTTTACAAATTACCTAAAGCCATAAAAGCTCCTTTCTTTGTATTCTTATTATAATTTCCTTATCTCTGTCGCCCATCTATGCCTGTATTAGTAACTTAAATAAATGTATGATATGCCTCATGAAATTTTATTATACTAAAGGAGACTGGGTTAACATGTGTTTGATTTGTTCTAATTACTTGTATATCCCATGTGAACACATATTTTTAATCCTTGTTTATTTCAGGAAGTGATGGTGTCCTTATTTTCAACATGATTTATCAGCTGACGTTTCTAATAATTATTGTCAGCACTGCAGGTTTGTTGTGTAACTTTATATACCACCTCCATTTCCATTGTTTTTGTCGGAGTCTTGAGATATACTTTGACTCGACTTTAGTTAAATCTTTCTACTTAAGACCTGGCACCACACACAAACCAACATCAGTCGAAGACCAGTACACATAGCGATTCTTAAACATCATTGAATTACTTTAATAAAGTACTATATTTATGTACATCATTGAGTTTAACCTATCAATAATATTTACAACAGTCGTCATACGCGGCATACGCCGTTCATACACAACATCGCTACGTTCTCACTCCACGCTGGCTCACGCAAACTGTCTCAGTTACACATCTCACAGCGCAAACTATCAATTCGTTCAATACGGTCAATTCAGCTATACAATCACTCTACAGTCTTAGACACATCCGTCCCCATCCAATGCTCAGTCCAGTCTGTCCGTCCTGTCCTTAGCGTCTTGCGTCACGTGTCTAGTCGCCCCGTGAATTCGTGATTCCACCTGTTCTCCGTCGCAGATATTACGTCTCAACCTTGGCTTGTCCTTAACCCGGGGTTAGTCAGTCCGTCAATGATTGCTGTCGTTCAGTTAACTCATGCTATCTGTCAGTCCTTAAGCGCGCTGGTCCTGTCCTATGCTGCCACCGTCCTGTCTCCCTGCCTATCCTGTCTGTCTGTCTACTAGGACTCTGACAGTTTTCATTATATTAACCATTTTCTAACGTTTTATGGTAACTAGAATCATATTTTATTGTTGCTGAATACAGCTTTTTCTTTAAATATTCTTAACATTTGTCGCGCATATTCCATCTGATGTTATTATTGGCCCTATGTATGTACATGCCATGACCTGAATTAGGTCATAGGCTAGTGAGTACAGGTGACCTAGAGTCGTGCACAGTTCAGTGACGGTGGTCAGCAAGTAAACACCGGAACGGGAAAGGCGGGTACTGTGCACGCAACATGAAACACCTTGGAACTCGCTTCCTAACAGGAAGTGGGGGACAGACAAGTTAGTTTGCGTCGAGCCGTTGTCCAGCATGGACATTGTCGTGGATTACCTTTAGAGTCGTCCCTGGAGTGAGGGGAATCAACACCCACATTATATTTTAACCCCTTATCATTATCCTGGAGAATCCACTAGATTCCGTCCACCACACTCCCTCAGTTTATGGACACCTCTTTCTCTCTCTCTATCACCACTGGATCATGCCCCCTCTCATTCTTCCCCAAAACAACATACTCAACAACTCTAGCTTCTAAAAATTAATAACAATTAATTTATTAAAAGAAAAATGTATGTATGTGAGAAGTGTATGCGAAGAATGTGTGTCGTATACTATACATATATAGTATATATATATATGCTGGTCTCCATGGCCAAAGGCTTGCGAACGCGTTTCGAGAGCCAGATACCAGGCGTTCGAACCTCAGCTGCGAACGATTTGTGCAGCAGACCATGTCACGTTGTGTTATAACGTCCTGGAATAGGAGCCGGTTTTTCAGAAAGCAATGGCAAACTACTGAACATAACACTTGCCTAATACATCAACAGCAGCTGAAGAATGCTTGTGTTGACTGCAATGTCCCGCAAGGGATATATATATATATATATATATATATATATATATATATATATATATATATATATATATATATATATATATATATATATCATATCCTATTTACAGGACATCACTGTCAACACCAGCATTTTACTGCTGTTGTTGATGTCTTGGCAAATTTTACGTTCAGTAGTTTGTAATAATAATAATAATATAATAATAATAATCGACCGGCTCCATACCAACACGTTCAAACTCCAGCACGATACGGTTTGCTGCCAAATCGGTTGCTGCTGTGTTTCAAATGCGTGGTAAGCAGGTCACGAATCACATTCGCAATCCTTTAGGCCACAGAGACTGGCGTTATATACAAACACACCCAATATATATATATATATATATATATATATATATATATATATATATATATATATATATATATATATATATGCATACACTCACACACACACTTATATATATATATATATATATATATATATATATATATATATATATATATATATATATATATAACTATATAAACTATTATATACACACTCACACCCACAGATATATGATATATAAGCTGTGATGACGGCAGTGTCGATACAATTATTGGACTGCCGGCGCTCGTAGATCTGAGTGAAGTCGTGATAAAAAGCTATCCAAAAACAATCGACCCCGGCCGCGTAGAGTGATAAATATTTAAACCCAAATACTAGAATGGGTGGTGAATGCAAACGTGCATTCATTATCATCTCGTCGCTCTGAATAATCCATAAGAATATTAAATGATCATCGCTGTATTATGACACGGAAAAGCGCTATATTCCCGCCATTGAAATTTCAAGGAGTGGTTACACAGCTATCTGACCCCCTTGCCGAAGCCTGACAAAGACCACAAAAAAATTCAGAGATATCGAATTATAACCATGCAGAATACAATAGGCAAGCTGCCGGAGAAGGTAATTGCCAGGAAAATATCAAGCCAGCTAGAGAGGCAAGGTGTTTTCCCACCTACCCTGGGTGGGTACCGTCCAAAAAGAGAAACCTGGACCAATGCAGCAGTCTTTGCCCATGATGTCTATGAAGGTTTCCACTCAGGCATTGAAACCTTTGCTGCAGCGATTGACCTTGAGGACGCATACAACAGTGTACCATTGGATGTTTTTAATGCTTCAACTTCTTGAACCAAAAGTAAGTCCATTCCTCCTTAATTGGATCGCTGCAGCCCTCTTCCAACGGAAAGTAGTGTTTAGATGTGGCAGTTGGACTTCGGAACCAACAACAATATATCCTGGCCTACCACAGGGATCACCATTATCTCCGGTACTGTTCAACGCCTGCACAGTGAGAATCACCAGTGAGCAGATCACTGGACCTGGCAGGACATTGCCATATGCCGATGATGTTTTAGGGTATCGTCAGGGTAAGGATAGAGAGCAGGTTGCTGGGGAACTACAAACCGAACTCAATCGCATAGGTACTTGATGTGATGAAGCTGGGGCAATGGTCAACCCAACAAATTCAACAGTGACTTGGTTCTCGTTGAATAATCATATTGTCAACACTCCAACACCAACTGTAATGCTGTGTTCAGAGACGGTGGAAAGAACGCAGTCAATTAATTACCTGGGGATACGGTTTGATCGAAGCCTTGTTTATAATGAGCAAATAGACCAGGTGATAACAAAGGCCAAGCGGTGTTTGGCTGCGATGCGGGTGATGGCGGCAGCAAACTGTGAGCAGCGCCATCTATGTCTTCTGTACGAGGGGCTGGTCATGTCTGTTTTGGAGTATGCAATGGCAATCCTGACTCTCAGCCGTAAGCAGATAGAAAGGATGGAAAGGATACAGAATGAAGCTATGCGCATTATTCTTGGATGTACAAGAGATACAGCATGCAGGGCGATGCGCTACATTCTTGATTTTCCAAACATTGAAGAGAGAATACAAGTTTGCAGGGCACGCGCCTACCTCAGAGTTAACGCAAACACACAACATCCACTGCATAGTGAAATTATGAAGGTGAAGGGCAGCAGGTTAAAAAGAGGACGGTCGTGGATGGGTCAAGCCGAAGACATTCTTCAACAGGTGTGTTCACTTGAGGACTTAGAACCTGGCGAGGAGTGGGTGCAAGTGCCAACAGATTTTTGCACCCAACTAGATAGAAAATGTAGACACGAAAATCCGGCTGCTGTGGAGGCTGAAGTACAAGCGTTGATTTTCGAGACTTCGCTAGACGGTGATGCGGTCATCTACACAGATGGGTCGGTCGTCCGACATGTGAGAAGCTCATGGGCCTTTACAGCTCGGGCCGGAGGGAGAATTGTGAAGGAGGACTCTGGTGCTTTCACTGAAAGCACAAGTAGCCTTACTATGGAAGTCATTTCAGTAAGTAAATCAATAACATGGCTCGAGACACAGACATTCACTAGGGCATGTTTCCTTAGCGACTCAATGAACATGATCAAGAGCATAGAGTAGGGGTCGATCCGAAGATAATGGCTGCTGCCACTGGGGCGGTCTCGGCTGGCAAAGATTAGTTTCATCTTTGTGCCAGGGCATGCGGGAGTACAAGGAAATGAGCGGGCTGACAAGCTCGCAGGTGAGGCTACTGTGGAGGGCGGACGCGCCATAGACCAGGCTGACATTCTGAATGCTCTACGAGAAGTAAGACTTTTGCTGAACCAAGTGATACTGTGAATCTAAAACCATGGCCAGACTGCGAGAACAGCAAATTAATTGAGGGGTGGCCAAACAAGTACACAACGCAGGAAGCCAAAGAAGGTTGATAAACCAACACAGAACTGGCGTCGTTAGCCGCTACACGCAGCGCGATTTGCTGAGGAGGGGATCCGAGCACTTATGGACTGAATGGTTCGATTTGCAATGAGGATGATCTGTCGACTATCTAACTAACTAACATTGAAATTTCACATGACGGCATCATAGCATACGATCTTAATAATTTTTGTTTGGGATGACCCCGCCGACTAAAATATTTGAAAATTTCACAGTACGCGTAAGAATAGATGCTCAATTTAATTATTCATACTAAATCAAGTGGCAACGTCTATATAAATCGAAATTTACGAGTCAACTTACGTATTAATAAGGCAGTCTCTTTATCCCCGTTAGAAGAACAATTTGAGAAGCCACGATGAATAGATTTGTAGACAATGAAACCAAAAACAATACTCAGTAGTCGGTTTCTGTTTTAATGCGATCTTGAAATAATCGGGGAATTTAACATCACGAGTACTCTATATATCCTTAATATCGGGGAACAATAACAAGAAAACTAAAATCGCCGTTTAAAACATCGCCGGCAACGTTCGGTAACACAAAAACGTAGTACCTACTTTTAGTTGATACAATCACTATTTCTACCACAATCTAACACTTCAGTTTATTGCTCTGGGGTTCAACATGATAGTTCCTGCCTGAATATCAGTAATAGTTGAAATCCCTGTCTCAAGAATCTTGAATCTTCTTACTAATTACTATCCCTTTTATTTTAAGCAGGGGCGGTGTGAGATCCCCCCCCCCACCACCTTTATTCCTGTTATTGTTTGGCCCTAACGAAGAGTTGCGCACTTCACCTCTTAGAACCGTAACAATGGACGCGTTGTCTTCTTTCAATTCCAATTCCAATTTTAAAACCAAAAATTCCAAATTCAGACTAGTTCAACCTGCGTTTTTCAGCTGTGGTTATTGTTGAGGTCCGTGGTTTTTGTGAGTTCATTCACCCTAATTCTTGTCTTGTGAGTCCTATCTCGGACTGATTATGTTGGTTTGTGTCTGTGACGTCAGCTGGGGGGTCGTTCGGCGGCTATCCTTTGTGCTCGTCTGCTCTTGTGGTTCTCTTTGTTGGTGCAGGCTTCTGGCTCGTCTGGGTGCAGTCCTTATAAGGACTTTCTATTTGGTCTTTTTGTTTCTTTTTTTTTTTTGAGTAGTTTCTTTAGGAGCTTTTCGACGTTTCCATTTCCTCCTTGCGCCTGTTTTCACTTTCGAGTTTGAGTTTCTGCTGCCTTTCGATTTTTTCCTCCGCGGTCATCCATGATTTTCACTCTCCGTCTTCTATGTAGTACGAGTAGTCAGGATCATAAGCAGGTTCATACCATGTACCTGGGTAGTCTACCGGTCTCCTGAGTCTCTTGGGTTTCTTCTTTTTTCTTTCATCCCAGCACCTTTTGAATTCCTGGCGCCTGAGTTCCCCCACTCTTGCAGCATCTCGGAGCTCCTCCAAGGTAAATTCCCGTGGTCTCTCCGTGCCGTCATCAGGGTGCTCATCTCGGTTTTCTTCGGATGTCTGGCGGGATATTGTCGTGCCTGGGATGCTGGCTTTTTCTTGCGGTTCCGGCTCGGTCTCTTGTTGGATTTAATCTTGCGGTTTCTCTGTGTGCTTTTCTGTTTCTTGTGCTGGTTTGATTTGGGTTGGCCCCCTTTCAGTTGTTAGCATTTCTCTTACCGCTTTGATGTCTCGTAGAATCTCTTCATTTATCTTTGTCATCTGCCTCATGTTCTCCACCTCTTGTTTGATGTCCCGCTGGATCTCCTTTATTTCAGCAAGAAGTTTCCCATTGTCGCTGGTTGGTGCCGATGTTTGCAGTAGCTTGACTTGCTTCTTTAACTCTTCAATCTGGCTTTGCAGTTGCTCTTTCCCGGCTTGTGAGATGCAGGTTGCTGTCTCGCACCTGCGCCTTGCTTCGTTGTATGGTGTCTTTGTGTTGATGGCAAACTTTAGCACGTCTCTGTGTCGTTGCAGGTACGGACAGCCCAAGTATCTTGCTCCATGCTTGCCCAGGCAGTTGGCGCACTTTCGTTTGTTATTGGGTGCTCGGAAGTCCGTGTCCAGCTTGGCTAGCGGACACTCCTTGAAGGCGTTGTGATCGGCGCAGTAACGGCAGATTTCAGTCTTACTGCGACATGCTGTTCTGCTGTGGCCGGCCCTCTGACATCTGGAACGTTGTGTTCTTCGTTGTCTTCTTTTTCATTCCGTCTACTTTATACACAGCGTAGGCTGTTTATATTATAACTTCCAACATGTATTTCTGGGCTCTCTTTGATCTCTCTCATTATTATTTTGCTATAGAGAGGTGGAAAGTTCCTGGAACAAAACGAATCCTTGTCTTACTCCTTGTTTAACTGCTCATAATTTGCCTCTTTATTTCCCATTTTAGTTTCTGCTACTTGTTTCCAGCAAATATTCTTTATTAATTTAAGATCACTCCAACATTTGTATCATGTTTTACACTATCAATTACTTTGGTGTAATCTGTAAATCACAATTACATGTCTTTCTGTGTTAAAAATAAAATGCAACTGATTATCTAAATATAAACGAACATCCCTTGAAACAAGTAAAGAGTTCAAGTACCTAGGAAGTATTGTATCATCAAATGACAAATCAGAAGACGAGATCGAAAATATATGCAATAAGGCAAACCAACTCATTGAACAAATGGCACCGATACTAAAGAACAAACATGTATCAATAACTACTAAGAAAGCACTTTACAACACAATCTTCCTACCAACTCTATGTTACCAATGCTACTGTGGACAATGACAGAAAAAGAGAAAAGAAACATTTCAACAACAGAAATGAGATTCCTGAAAGAATACTAAGTGTATCAAGAAGACATAAGATCTGAAATGAAGAAATCAGTACTAAAGTTGGGGTTATAACTGCACTAGATTTTATTAGAAGGCAGCAAGTCAAATCGATTGGCCATACAAGTAGGTTACCAACTAACAGTATACCACAACAAGCAATGATGTACAGACCAGAGGAATGCAGAGGAAGAGACCGACCACATAAACGATGGGCGCAGGAAATCACATTCACGGGAATATCGATAAATGAAGACCATAAGTAGGCACTCTCCCGCTTTTTATACTTCACCTCGACACCGCAATGTACAAGAGGAACATGATGAGATGAGATGAGACTATCCTTTGCCACTGACTCCTGGCTATGAGTCTATTGGACTAGTCCATTGTGTTTGCATCCATGTAGCAACTGGATATTACATTTAGCCAACTCTTCTTCATACACTTTCTTAAGTTCATTCTATGTCTTCGATAATCCTGAATCTGGGAATGTAATTTTCCTAATCCCATCATTGTTCATTCTAAATGACCCTTTTTGGTTTCTACCTATTTTTAATACAAGTAATCGGAACAGTTACATTGAACTGGATTTTCCAAGAAATCCTGCAGTCCTGTGTTAATTCTCTCTCTCTCTCTCTCTCTCTCTCTCTCTCTCTCTCTCTCTCTCTCTCTCTCTCTCCCTCTCTCTCTCTCTCTTATATATATAAAGTCGCTTAAAAGTCGACAGGGTCGACTTCATTGCACCGGGTTTTATCCCATATGGCTCGGTCTCTTTCCGCAGCGCGGAAAGCGTCGCACAAAGCACCGACTCCGTAGCTTTTAGCGACGACCCACAGGAGTCTCCGAAACATTTAACTCGTAAACCGAAGGGTGCGGCCCGGAATCGAACCCACAACCTTCGGAGCACGAGTCAAACGGCTTGACCACTTCGCCACATATATTTTTTTTGTTTTTTTTTGTTTTTGTTTTTGTTTTTGTTTTTTTGGAGATTCATTCATATTCCTCTTCCCAAAAATTCTCACCATCCTAACATAGATGGGTTTTGTCACAGCATAAATGATGTTGTGCTGGTGCAGCAGTTAGGAGCTGAGTTGACAATGGCATGAGTGTATCCAGGCAAGGGCTTCGATGCCTGCCTATGACATTTGCTTCAACATGGAGAGACTGACCACCTAGTCCCATGTAAACTGAGGCCTATGAATATGATGATCTTAGCATATACCCACAGCTAATTTCTACTAAAGAGCCTGTTGCTCATGTTATTAGTATCTGTTTCATGTGGCTTCGAAAGTTCAAAAACATATGTCGATTTAAACAGTGAATGTTGTATTTATGCTGTCATGTGCAACACCAGTCTACTGCTTAATTTATGACTCGGTGATGCCGTTGTACTTACATCAAATGTGTTACAAGTATTGTAAGATGTTTATGTCACTTCACACACACTATGTTGCGTATGAAAGCAATGATTGTCGCATTATGCAAATGAACTGTCAGCATTTTTACCTGTATGGTAACATATGTTTATTGTCATTAAGTGTCACTGTTATTTATGTGTAAAATCTGTATATCTACAGAAGTGAATCCTGTGTGTGCTCCTGGTGAAGTAACAAAACCTTACACCTTCGCACTTAACTGCAGCAACAATCTTATCGTCTGGGAAAAGAATGGTCTTTTAATTGCTTCGTATTCAGAGTCTACTTGTACAATATTAAGAGAACCAGATATTTATGAAGCTTCGTGCTCAAATACCATACTGAAAATCAAAGCTGTTACCACAACCAACAGTGGTGATTACTCTTGTGGTACTGAGGGTTGTAGCTTCAGGGTGTATGGTAAGTGTATTCGCCACTTATTTTATATATATATATATATATATATATATATATATATATTAATAACTTATTTCCTAAAGAATATACTTTTCTATACAATGTGTTATCTCATTTTCTCTCTCTCTTTCTCTCTCTCTCTCTCTCTCTCTCTCTCTCTCTCTCTCTCTCTCTCTCTCTCTCTCTCCCTCACACACACACACACACACAATCTGTATCTCTCCGCTTCTATTTCTTCCCCAATTATATGCTCACCACTGTTTATGACCGAACTCCGTGGCGAAGATGTTACGGACGCGATTCATAATCCCGTATACCCTTGTTCAAACCACAGCGGTGCTGGTTTTTTTCGAAAAAGATATAGGTGCCAGTCGTTCAGAAAGCTATGGCAAACTAATAAACGTAAAACTTGCCCAGGAGTCACCAACAGCCAAAATGCTGGGGTTGACTGCTACGTTCTGTGAAGGACATGCAACAAAAACAAAAACACTGTTTATGACTTTTGTTTAGTTGCATTTACAGGAACAAGCTTTCTGTCTCCGTTCAACTTAGAAATATTTGTTTATTTTTTCTTTAAAGACAATGATATCTTTTGAGCACAATACTTAGATGTTGTCCATGAAGCTGACTAATTTCAAATAAAGACATATATAGGTTTATGTTGACATCAGCAGGATATGGTGGTAGAAAACAGACAAAACAGATGCACCAACATCTGGCACTATATCTAGAAAAGATGTCAGATCATATGGAAATTCCTAGTATTGCAGTTATAGCTAGGGTATGCATATGTGTGTGGGTGTGTGTGATTGTGTGTATGGTGCATGTGTTCATGAGAGTGAATATACATAAAGTAATCAGGAGCTTAACAATAATAGAACACGTACCTTAGCAGGCTGCCTAACAAATAGGATGGAAAATGCATACTAGAAAAAGTTCAGACTTTACATGTATAGTCAGGTTATGTGAAAAACTTGTATGATGATAACATAGAAAAAAAGTAGGATATTCGAAATAATAATGAAGGACCATCAAATTTGCAGAAGGAGGTTCAGAATGTTCTTAACTATATGAAAACTGACAAGACCTCCAGTTCAGACAATATCACAACATAAATGATAAATGATTGTGAAGAATACAGAATGGATCAAGTTACCAGAATGCTAAACACAATATATGATACTGGATATATACCTCATGAAGTATGTAATTATGTATTTATTGCAATTCCAAAGAAATCAGGAGCTTTGGAATGTGAACAACATCGAACAATTAGTATGAATCACATAACAAAGCTTTTGCTAAGAAATATCATGCAAAAAGTTTAGAAGAAAATGCATCCCGAAAAAGGAGAAGAACAATGTGGGTTTTTAGAAGGCAATTGTGCAGTAAATGTTGTGAATATGCCGAGGAAAGTAATCGAACGTTCTGTAGAAGTAAATAAAGATCTACATCTTTGCTTTATAGACTACACACAGGCCTTCGACAGAGTAAAACATGTCAACATGATAGATTTGCGCGCAGATCTACAAATTGATTGGAAAGACGTTAGACTTGTAAAAAACAAACATATATTGGAAACGAAATGCTGTAATCAGAATTGATAATGAAGTATGTCAATATCAGCCTATTATGAGAGCTGTGAGACAGGGTTGTGTAATGTATCCATTTCTTTAATGAAAGGATTTAACATTGGGGGAAGAAGCTTCAATAATATTAGATAGGCTGATGATACAGTATTGATTGCAGACAATGAGCAAGATCTGCAACATTTAGTAGATGCGGTTGTTTCACATAGTGAACAACAAGGGTTATAATTGAATTGGAAGAAGATACAGATTAAGGTCGCCAATAGGACGCAGGAAATACCACAATGTAACATATAAGTAAGTGAGAATATTCCTGATTGCCTGCCAGGTGCCACTTGATAGCCCAAGTAACCCAAATTTCACACCCAGATGCCACTTTATAGCCCTCTTATGTATAGTGGTTTAATGTATCCGTGTTTCCTTTCCAGTCCACCTTTTCAGTGTCTCACTTATTTAAACTCCAAAAGCGAAAGATTTTCTTTCCTTTCATGTGCTTCCGTGTGCACAGAACAGGCATGGTTTCGTGTAAACTTTTAGGAGAATGTTTGTTGATATTTCGAAATTCAAAGTGACCATATCTTCTGGTTCTTGACCTCATATATTTTAATAAAATTACAGTTTTAAACAGTTTTATATTATAGTAATTGTGATGGAAACGACTTTGTGATAGATTCTAAAACGAACCTGTGCAGTATTCAGATAATTATGTAGAAGACGGTGATAATATTGAAAAAAAATCTAACAGTGAATTTTACTAAGAATATGATGGCTTTTCCATTTTTTTTGAAAATGATGTACTTCATAATGTTATGATTTCATTGCGTTTTATTCATGTTATGGAGCAGTTCTTGTGATATTCTTGAAGACAACTGGTGTGTGTAATATAATTCACTAAATTTAACTGGATTAGCGGCTTCGGATATAAAATAAAGACTTGGTAAGTGAATTTTTTTCATAATTTTTAACACTTTAATTTCAATTGTTATTACTAACACTCTCATTATTGTCATAATATTTGTAACCTATCAATTAATTATTAACACTGTCAGGTTCCCTGTGCAATTCTCTTTAATTTGATATGTAATACAATGCATCTGCTAACATTTTAACCATTTTAAAAGCATTATTGTGACAAACACCTACTTCAAATTTTCTGCCTTGAATTTCTGTTTGGGTGTGACCAATTTTTTGTTTGGCAGGCAATCAGTTAATTAAACAAGTGAATCGGTACAATTATCTCGGAACAGACATAACATCACATGGGGGATGCCTTGAAGAGATTATAACAAGAATTGCCATGACTATGGTGGCCTTTTGCAAGATGAAAAACATACTGACCAATAAAAAGATGTCAATTGTAACGAGAAAAAGAGTGTTGTGGTGGTACATAGAATTTGCTCTTTTGTATGGATAAGAAGCGTGGACAATGAGCAAACAAGCTGGAAAAAAAACAAAACATCTGATGCCTGTGGAAATGTGGTTTCTGAAGAAAATGCAAAGAATACCATGGATAGACATAACAACCAATGACCAAGTCTTACAAGAAACACATGAAACGCGTAAACTTATTAGAGAAATTAGACGTAGACAGTCAACAATAATTTTTGGACATGTTATGAGAAGAAATAAATTTAAGAACTTGGTGACAATTGGCAAGATCGAGGGGAATAAAACAAGTGTAGACAGAGAAGTAACTACATGGATGGCTTTGCCACGTAGTATGGTCGAGAGAAGAACACTGAGCTGATCCACGACTCTGGTGATCGAGTGAAATTGCGAATCATGACCGCCCACGCTTAGCTGCATGGCACATAATGGATGGGTGGACGGATATATATGTGAGTGGCACCTTGCAGTCTTGACAGACTAAAGTATGTGAGTTGGAATGTGGCCAATATTCCATCACAATGCCTGGGCAGAGCTTCAGAGAAACATGTGGTGCCCAAACGACATTATCCCTCTCTTGGCCTAATTCTTGTGTATTCCAGAGGAATGGGTAACCAAGTAACCAATACGTCTGGCACAAGGTAGGCTGCAGACGCTGGCGGCACAGCGTCGAAACCTCCAAGACCTCGCCACCACGAGCAGATGGCGAGTGATGGCCAGACCCTGACACCCAAGGGACCCGGCTTAGAAGCGTTCAGCCAAGTCCCACAGGTGAGGGCTTCGTACGAGCCCGGACCATAAATTAATCGTACATCTGTTAATCACAAGTGTCCGGGCCTGTGTAAAGCGTGCACTATCGTCAGACTCTCCACCTGACTTTAGCGGACCCCGCGACCAGCGGGAATAGGCCCGCCATAGCTACCGCAGGAGATATTGCTTGTCTATTGCGAGCAATATCTCCCATCCTTCTACTGTGCGGCTCTCGCGACCGGCGAAAATAGGCTCGCCGGAGATTATGCTCGTCTGCTGCGAACAAATCTCTACCGAGACTGAATAAGTAAAGAAACGATGTGTGTGTGTGTGTATATATATATATATATATATATATATATATATATATATATATATATATATATATATATTAGTTAGCCTTTCCTCTTGATCCCACGGCAGCGAATAGGGCAGAAGTCATGGCTCTCCATGCCTGGCGGTTACCTGTTGTACCCGTTGTAGATCTTGGTTGGTTATTTGGCGTTAAATGAGCCTTCTCTGATGATGGTTCTACGCAGGATCTCTCATGGTCTTCCCTGTTTTCTTTTATTTCTTGTATTGTTCATAATATTGTATACATATCATGTCAGGACTTGGGACGCAGAGGTGTTTCCAAGGCACCAGGGCCGGGTTATATACTGGCCAAGACCTATTGACGCGTCCTCGTCGAGCGTCCTGGGCAACAGGTCCCTTTGGGGTCCTGGCTAAGGTCAATAGGATCGCCGATTCCTCCGAAGTCAGAGAGTGTCTGCCTGCACGGCGAGGAACCACCAGTCTGCACACCAATAAGCCAGACATGGGACAACGGATACTCATGCAAACCTCAGGTCATGTATGACATCACACTGATGTTGGACAACAGGATGTCTTCATCCGACATACAGGACTTCGCGTTGGAGCACAAGCCAACGAACACAAGCAAGCAAGCAAGCATGTCAGGACTTAATCAGATATGACTGACCTACCGTATGACAGTAGATAGTACTACCTGTTTTCTGTTAGAGCAGAATATTGCGCGGCGTTTAGCAAACACGACACCCCATATTGTGCCAACGGCTTCGGGCGGAGTAGCCTTATCCTGGAAACGCCACCGAAAGATAAAATGTCATGGGAGGGCATACCAGGCCCTAATTTGCAGCTGGTCTAGGATCAAAGTGGATAGTTAGTTAATTGGTTTACTGATACTGCAGCTTATGCAGCTTGTCTTGTTCCAGATGCATTGGTTTTACCTTTCTTCTGAAGTGATCTAGGCAGGCCGAGAGAGGGATCATGCTGCATGGGTAACAAACAACTCTATAAACTCAGCCCAGGCTTTGAATTATAGAGAAGAATAACACCATTTTACAAACAATCGTCTATCAAGACCTCAGGGTGCCAGTCAATCTTAAAAAGTGAAACACTAAAGCTAGTATTGTTGCAGCTCATCTAAACCATCACCTCAAATGACAACTAGTATAATAAACATTCCCATATGCATGGAATGTTACACCTTCCTTTGGTATTTATAATGGTCATGTTAACAACTACCTAGTGATTTGTGTATTTTTTTTTTTTCCATGCGTTTTAATGAATATTGTTCTGTTGTCTAAGATTGGCTTCATAAGTGTTGTGTGAATGAAATAACCTATGAAAGTAAAGAGAGAAAAAGGGTAGAATGTTACAAGGGCTTGGGTGTTAATTCTTAATCCTTTGAAGATACAGTTTATTCGTTCATTCGTTCGTTAGTTGCGGCCAATGGCTCTGGAGGATAGTCAGCTTTGTTCCGCAACCTACCGAGACTCATTGTATAATTTCTTTCGATAAGCTATTCAATCCCTAGCTTAGCTTAAACTTTTGTGGTTGCCATCTTTATGAAATACCTTTAGGTGAAGAAGTTGATTTTTTGTTTGTTGCATATTTGCACGTAAATCCTATTATTTAACAGGCGTTGTCCCTCATATATGATTCATTTGTTAAATTAATCCCCATTTGTGGGAACTATATTTTATTGATCCTTTTTGGCCATGTTAAGAAAACGTCCTTATAATCTCACACATGAAACAATTCAATGTTTTACATCCTTGATGATCTTCACCTGTTCTCACTTTGTTAAAAGTATAAGTCAATATTTTCTTTCTTTCTTTTCTTTCTCGAGCCGCATAGTATATAATGTTCTGGTAAGAATAAATCATAAACATCATCAATGTATATTAAGGAAAAGCGTTTTTATCTGGCAGTGATTACCTTTTTTTTCTTTCGTGAAATGCACAGCTAGAAATGTTTGATGAATACATTGTTTATTTCACATGTCTTCTTCTTCTGCTCAAAACAATATAACACAGTCATTTCACATTTAGACAACAATTTAACATTTGTTTCCTACATTAACATGTAATGGACTATATAGCAATGTAAGAGGTTAGATATTATTAGAATTTTGTCTAAAAACAATACTACTAATACGCTATGCAGGCAACATGCTAGAATGCACACGCGCGGATCTCACCTAATGTTAACAGCAGGAAGCAAACTGATTTGTTCCTGATATAACAAAGATGGAGGCAAAATATAACATCCACAAAGACACTCCCAAGTATTGATTGTGACATAGACTAATAGCTGCTTGTTACAGATTCTGAGATAAAATTGATAAAGTGAATGCATGATTTGAGGGTAGTGATAGATAGTGCAAAAGTGTTTATTAAAAAAAAAAAAAAAAAAAAAACAACAAGACTACACAACAAAAGTCAGATGTGTGATCAAAGAAGACAGGAAAAGGTACATAACGAACATGTATAATGAAAACAGTCTGTCTTAGAATATGATGGGTTAAATCAAGAAAAATATTTACATTTTATCAGATCTGAACATCGATGAAAACTGGATCATAAACATGAGCATATCTCAGAAAGTGAAATACTTTAGCCGTATTAAACATCACTGAAATTGAAGGCATGACTCCTAAAAAAACAAAGTAGACCTTTTTAAAGACACACAGAGCATGAAAGTGAATGAAGCAGGGGCAAATGCCAAAAGATCAAGAATCTTTCTGGCAGGTTGTGATGAAAGTGGTGCTGGGCAAAGCAGTTGTTACATGATTATGTTGTTGTTCTGTGCAATTTTTGGGTATCCTTGACTGCATAGTCATTCTGTTTGTTTTGCGTGATTGTGG
This sequence comes from Cepaea hortensis, assembly GCA_963921405.1. NCBI lineage: Eukaryota > Metazoa > Mollusca > Gastropoda > Stylommatophora > Helicidae > Cepaea > Cepaea hortensis. Next base: position 86,809,060 of record OY992891.1, read on the forward strand.
ATTTTTGTTGTTGTGTGCATGAAGTGAAAATAATCATATAAATATATCTTCATTGTGGTTTCTTAAGCTAAACCAAACGTGGTTACATGTCAGGATCCAGAATTTCAAACGGAGACAAATGCGGTTTCTGTTGTTGGCACCGTGCTGGGGGTGTTCCCACATCCAGTCTGTCAGTTTTCTTGGTTTATTGATGTAAGTATAATAGTGTATTGTGTGTCAAATTACACTCAGACACAGTTGATTGTTGTCACATTTTACAGTAGTAAAGCAATATTATCTGGAAAGAACTACAAGTTATGGCTAGAGATGTTTTGTATTCATATACGTGGGAAGGTCAATAAGTAATGCCTCCTATGTTTTATCTATGTAAATACTTTATCGGTGTGCAATTCATTAATTAAGCGGGATTCCTCAAACACGCATCTGCACTGTGTATCACTACCAACCTGTTTCATCCACAGGTTGCACAATAGTAATGGTGTTTAAATGGCCACCAACGAAGTTCGGTTAAGGTAAAACAACACAGTATCATATAATTCATCAATGCTGAAAGCGAGACTCCGATTCGCATCTATGAACATCTGAGTATTATTTACTGAGATTCAATAGTGGATGTTAGCACTGTCAGACATTGTGGGTATGTTGTGACGAAACTGAAGTAGGTCAATTCTCTCTGGCTGACGTAAAGACTCAAGTCTGTTAATCGCATTGTCTCCACACAACATTCATTAAGCTGATGACATCATTCGTGGTGACCGTCAGGTAACACTAGATGAGCCGTGCTCCATGTTGTCCATTAGTAAAACCAGTGCATAGACCATACTTAAAGACCTGGGTTGTTCAACCTTTTGTGCATTGATAGGTACCTAGAATGTTGACAGACAGACATAAAGAAGCAAAGAAAACCATAGTTATCAACCTCCTGCACCGTTACGAAACTAAAGGAGAAGGGTTTTTATACTTCTCATTTTCTTGAAGCAGAATCCAAGTCGCAGTCAATGGAATGGCATCACACAACACCGGCAATAAGAAAGAAGTTCAAAATGTCACTGCCACGGTGCGACTGATGTGCGGAGAGGGTCAAAGATGTGTATCACCCGACTTTAAGTTGTAATACTAATGCTGCGACTGACATCCGAATGGAAAGTAATGTACCCTGCAATTGTATGCACCGAATGCGTCGTATATGTACAGCTCGACCTCTAGGGGTTGATAGAATACACCATTTACAGCGACGTAAACTTTTCATACTGGAGAGTGTCACTTCACTCTCTCCATCGCCTCTGTTGTTCTTCTAGGGCTTTGCTTGTATACTATGTCGTTACCGTGGTTATTTGCTCGGCTCATTCGTCTTTGCAGAACCCAGCTCTTTGTAATTGGATATGCGTCCTTACATCGTTGATTAACTCATAGGCTCTCACTTTGAGATCGCTGAATCTCATAAGATTACTGACTAATAGTCTACGTTCACGTTCTCCTCTGTCGTACCAAGGAGCCTAGCATGAAATATAAAAACTTAACAGAACACTAAATCAATCTATTATACGAATGTGATCACATATCAGTACAGTTCACAATTATACCACCTCTTCAACACATATATAACATGTCACTATCTTCACATCTATAAAATACAACTCGGCACTTTTTTAAGGCCATTGGCATGCTCCAGACGCGACTTGGTCCGCTCTTGACCACGGTCCAACGTAGATTGACTTTTACGGATCCACCTCGTGCCGACCGCGAAGAGAGTCCCAGCGGTTTCCACGCTGCGTGAAAAGTATTCACTTTTCAGGTTCCGTGTGTCCATTTACTGAATACTGCCATAACCTCTGACCTCATCTAATGTGAGTTATTGAATTGTAGGGAAAGGTATAGCCTCCGTGTTTATGTATGAGAAAAGTGTGATTATACTCGACTTCTTGGAACAGGGAATCACGGTGAATGCTGACCGTTACATTGAAACTTTGAAGAAGTTTAAAAGGCGTCTTGGACGACTTTACCCATTCAAAGATCCGAGAACTGCTCTACTGCTACACGATAATGCCACGCCATACACCGCTAAACGCACAATTGATGCAATTGCAGAATTTGACTGGGCATTATTACCCCATCCTCCTTTCAGTCCTGATTTGTCACCCTTAGACTTCCATCTATTTGGACCACTGAAAGAAGATCTTCGCGTTCATCACTTTGGGAACACCGATACCCTTAAATGTATCGCACGCAAGTGGTTTAGGAATATGAACAACATTTTTTTACAGTGCGAGATGCCCGTCTGATAAGATGGACAAAAACTAAAACGAATAACGGAGACTACATCGAGAAATAAATGTTTGAAGTTCAGACTTAGGGCTTCATGTCAATGTGAATAGTATCTGTCCTTGCCCATTGAATTAAATTAACAATTACGAAGCATTACTTATTGACCGCCTCTCGAATGCTTCTTTTCATATGTGTGCAAATGATTAAAGTAATTAGTGTGGTTGATATCAGTATATTTAAATACAAAGTATGTTTTTTAATAGCATGAGGTGTGATGAATACATTATGGTAGTTCCATATATTTAGACTAATCAGCATTAGATTGGCAACACGATCAGTATCACACTGATTGTCTTTACTTTCCAGGAATTTTCTGTTACCCATTTTAGGCTGAGTTGTCCTGGGATCAAAGGTCCATTAAAAGAATAACCATGACTCAAAGATGATATTTACGCATAAGCTCTTGACTTGGAGGATGTGTATAACTGTAGCAGGTATCACTTGTTGATATACACTCTGTTGGAGATTGTCGTCTGCCATTTGCTTGTCAAATGGTTTGCAGCAATCCTTTATGGGCGTAAAAGTGCACTGCGCATGGGTTCCTTGACTTCAGATCCCTATACTATTACACCTGGGCTGCCACAGGGATCTGTCATGTCCACAAGGCTCTTTAATGTCTACACCAGCACAGTCACCGCTATTGAGAGACCAAGTATTCGTAGATTCTTGACATTTGCAGATGATGTGCTGGTGTAGAGACAGGAAAAGTTTCGTTGCAGACTTACAGATAACAGTAAAAAGGGTGGCGGGATGATAAGGGCCGATATAAACCCAAACACATCATCGGTTGGTACTCCTTGGATAACGGGATCGTGAAGGCAGATGTTCCATGTTTTATATTGAATGGATGTCCTCTTAGTGGAGAGAGAGAGAGAGAGAGAGAGAGAGAGAGAGAGAGAGAGAGAGAAAGAGAGAGAGAGAGAGAGAGAGAGAGAGTAAATTGAAATGCTAGGGTAGCACCTTTGCCAGGTGAATGTCTTTTACGGATCATGTGGTGGCGCTTGGTGATGCATGCTGGTAAGGGAATTAATGTATTGTGGACAATGGTAGGAACCGGGATAGAGCATATGAGCGTTACAGGCTCTTTCAGAAGTTAATAATTTCTGACATTGAGTATAAGTTGGGGCTGCTGACAGTGCTAACGGGTCAGCTTGAAAGGTTGGAGCGCATGCAGAATGCGGCCATGTGGGTAATCCTGGGGTGCACAGAGGATACACCAATGGCAAAAGGCATATCCTGGTGCTACCAATAATAGCGGATAGGCATATGTTCCTTTGGGCCAAATGGCACCTGAGAGCTGCTGCACATAGGGATCATACCCTGCATGACGCCAAGGATATGGTAAAAGGTCATAGACTAAGACTAGGTAGTTCGTGGATGGCACATGCGGGAATATGTGTACGTCAGGTATATGATCTAGAGACCATAAATAGTAAAAAATAGTGGGTTGAAGTACCAGCAGACAGGACGGATTGGCACAATGTAATAGTAACACTGGGTGGTGAGTGCAGAGAATGGGTGCCGGGCCGCACAGAGTTTGAGGTGCAACAACTCATAAAGAGTAGCACACATCAAGGTGACATGATTATCTACACCGATGGGTCAGTTGTGAGAAACAGACGTAGTGGTTGGAGTTCCATTGCGAAGGCTAATAGACCCTGCTCTCATGATTATTTTGGATATTGACAATTATAATGTAATATTTTAAGCATGAATGAATGAACTATATAGAACTCTGACAACTTTCTGAACTTCAGTGAGCATGCAAACCTGGTTGCGTATTTATGCCGTGTGGAAATGTATTGTGTCTGAGGTAGAAGTTGTCTCAGATAGAAGCTGCCTAAGATAGAAACCTACAAAAATGTGCTCAGTGTCTATTGCCAACATTGAATAAATTCCGAAAGGACAAGTTGTTGTGTTTCTTGGCAAGAGATAATATCATTACTGAAGATCAAACACAGTGCAGAATTACACTCAAGAGCAGCACTCCATGGACTATGTCAGCGATCCAGAATAGATGTAGTACTATGGATTCCATCACATTTCAATATACCTAGACTTGCAGAGGCTGAGAGATTGTTCAAGCAAGATGGAACTACCTTAGTCTGATATAGACCTATCCAATAATAAGGCTAACAGTTTAACAAGAAGCACTTATAGAACCAAGTGGGAGTCAGTGCATCAAAGCCACCAGAAGGATCCTCCATATAACATGCTCCACCGAAGTGAACGTGCCGTAATCTTCAGATTATGCACAGGGCATAACAGGCTGAAATGTCACTTGTTCCATAAACAAACGATAGATAGATACTGATAAATGTAATAGTGCAATTATAAAATGACAGCTAGGCATTAGCTGCAAGAGTATACAACATATGCAGAACAGAGAAAATCGTGTTGCCTATACCTGCACCATTTGGGGAAACAGACTTTGGAGATGTGTACAAGTTCATGTCGGCTGTTGCTTTCTTTAAATATATTCAGATTGACATCTTACGGTTTACTAAGAAGATAAAAAAAAATCATATTTATAAGATTGGTCGACTGTTACATGTATTCTATTGTATCTTAGAAATATTGACAAAATATCTTTAAAATTTTGACAAAGAATAAATAATGTGAAGACTTAAGTCAAGCTTTTGAAATGTGGTTATATAGGCAGAAAGGAAGCATAGCATGACAGGAAAAGAAAACAAGGAATTATTACAACACTTGGGATTGAAGAAAGTACTACTTAATTAATTAAATCAGGGTCCGAAAATCTAGGCATTTCAGCCACATAAATTGATAACTTATGTTTAAAAGGTGTGGTGGATGGGAAGTATATAAGAGGAAGAAAATAGTGCATGTGGGTGGAAATTTACTAAGACGAGTCAGCGTGAATACACCATGCAAACCCACATCATGCATGTTGAGGACTCAGTACAGCAGATCACACATGTAAAGATGGCAATTGATGGCGATCATGAACAATGGTCCTTACAGTATGTGGCTTCAGGAGAACCGGTATTATTTTACAAGATCATCATTCATAATTGTCGCAGTGCTAGTCAGCAAGATCTAGTCATACTAAAAGTCATCTTTCAAATATGGATTGTGCGATTGGGGGAAAATGGACATAACAGGCAAGCCAGAGGTGAGGAAAGGAGTTAGAGGAAGAAAAGTGCTAGGAAGAGAATAATACGAAGAAAAACTGACTGGCTCGCAATGTGATACTCGGCTATCAGTTACTGGAATTGATAAAGTCACCACTGTGCCCGCCATCTTTACTTTCTAGAATATGTCCTCGTATCCATTTTTGGCTGGGTCGACATAAGAAACCAGGTCACTGATTGTTTTTATTTTATCTTAAAACCCTGCCTTGATGGGAATTCCAACTTCATGATCAGCAGGAAAGATTGCATGAATAAAGGGGAGGAGATTTGTTGTGTGTGTGTGTGTGTGTGTGTGTGTGTGTGTGTGTGTGTGTGTGTGTGTGCGTGCGTGCATGCGTGCGTGCGCGCGCGCGTGTGTGTGTGTGTTGTGAAAACACTTCTCGCAGGTCATTGACTAGCCAATTCTGTATTACAGGATCGCCATCGCCAGGATATTCTCTGCCACATTAGACATAGCTTGAATCGGTATTGTTATGGTAATAGAGAATGTTACACATGTGTAGTGTTGTATTTTAACAAATGGTTCACCGTCTTCAGAAGTCAATGGATTATTTGTATGTTTGCAATTACCAAAATAAATTACATCCAAACTACAGTTATTATTGGGGGTGGGCGTTGTGAGGGGGAGTGGGCGGGTAACACCATAATTTGTGTGTGTGTGTGTGTGTGTGTGTTTGTGTGTGTGTTGAATATGTGTCTCTATCTTGGTCAATATAATACTAACACTATTAGTTGTTTTGCAAGTGTAAATTATCATGTAAAGGAGAAATGCTGAATAATGCCTCCTAAAATTATGTTGCAATTGCGAAAGTATTATTGAGAATAAGTTGCACTGATTAAGCAAACTGACTTGATAAGATCAAGTAGTGGTGAGTCATATGAACACTATTTATGCAAATGAATGTGTCAGTTGTAACTGTGTTTCATGTTGACAGAATACACCGAGCCGCATTATACAGAAACGCTTAATAGAATATAAAAACCTGACTGGGTGTGGGGAATCTAGTTACTGCAATCAAACATGTAGTTTCAAGGTTCCATCACGGAACTTCACACAAGGAAAACACCAGTTTCAACTTCTGGCATACCCAGATGTCACAGGGCAAGACAATGACACAGTGTATGGGAAACATAGCACTCAAACATCTCCAAAATATGTATGTAAGTATATGCTCAACTTGTGTCAGTATAATTTAACATGCACTTAGTTTTCGTTTATTTGTCAGTAATTGACTGATTAAAAGTGCATATGTAGTCAGTTATATTTTCACAGCTGCTGTTATATTCACTACCATCTGTGTTAATGTGGTTGAGTTTCATAATAAGAGTACGCCTCACAGGATCACAACAGTAATATTTCGAGATCAAGTCGGGTCCCGTTTATTCATAAAAGTTGCCAGGGCGTTGTGTTAACATAGTTAAGATACACACACAGACAGACATACAGACAGACAGATACAAGCTCAGACACACAAACAAGCAGTTACGAAGACGCGGCCACACGCAGTTTGGTAGGCTAATTATTTGTGGACAGACCAAATGCGAGATCCGATTCACGCAATCTCAGGTGCGGCCAGCTTTAGGTTGGTCTGAAACAGGGTAAATGAGACATTGAGCCACGATATCTCCCGAACTTAGCACGTGATTGCGGCCTTGTTGGAGCACCTGTACACCTCGGAGGAGCAAATGGATCACCATGGTCTGGCAAGAATGCGACAGCGTGGAGTGACGAGGGGATCTGGCCGATGCTCGACGCTTAGAGGAAAGGCGAGATGCACATATAATCAGATTGCTACTGGTACTATTGGGGTTGGAACTCTTCGCTGGCTTCTGAGGATGGGGACGGAGCGCTTATGGGAATGCCCCGAATGCTGTGATGTCGGTTCCTAAATCAATCAATCAATCAATCAGACTGAACTTAGCATACAAGTCACTGAAATTGTTCTTGCGACTACATAAATGCATGAGTGGGGTAGTCACGAATAAGATAATTTCTTGCTTCCAAGGTGCCGACCTCATCAGCAGAGGACTGACGATGACAAGGGCAAAGCCCTCTTCGAACGCTATCTAGAGCAGAACAACCAGACAGACATGAGAGGCCGAAATCGTGCCAAGGAGGTCACCTCAGACAGGTGTAAGACCCAGAACATTTCGGATGGAGACACAGTGTAGCGCTCCAGGACCAGATGGCATACGATATGACGACATCAATAGGTGTACCGACAACCAGCTAGAGAAACTAGCAGACATGTACAACAACAGTATAGGGAGTGCTAGCATCAAGGAGGGGTGGTTACACAGCTATCTGATTCCCTTGCCGAAGCCTGGCAAAGACCACACAGAAATTCAGGGATATCGAGTAATAGCCATGCCGAATACAATAGGCAAGCTGCTGGCGAAGTTAATTGCCAGGTAGAGAAGCAAAGTGTTTTCCCACCTACCCTGAGAGGGTACCGTCCCAAAAGAGAAACCTGGACCAATGCAGCAGTTTTTGCCCATGATGTTTATGAAGGTTTCCACTCAGGCATTGAAATCTTTGCTGCAGCGATTGATCTTGAGGACGCGTACACCAAAGTACCATTGGGTTTTTTTAATGCTTCAGCTTCTTGAACTCAAGATAAGTCCGTTCCTCCTTAATTGGATCGATGCAGCCCTCTTTCAACGCAACATAGTCTGTAGATGTGGCCGTTGGGCTTCGGAACCCACAACAATATATCCTGATCTACCACAGTGATCACCATTATCTCCGGTTGTGGTATAATAAAACGTCCTTACCCTTTCCTATTTATGGACTCCCTTAAAAATAAACAAACCCTTACAATTACTGTTTAAGTAACTTACTTAATGCAGGAGAAAATAAAACAGCGATAGACTGACCGTGGCACAGCTAAATTTATTTTGGCTTGTTTTCTCTCCCGTATCTGGCCAATCCTGGCGAGGGGGAAAACAAAGACTGAAGCGGCCATTTCTAGTCAAGAGAACACACAAGAAAGTCGACCTTTCCCTTCGGGGAGAAGGTATTTTGCCTTAAAAACATGATTCTCTTCAAGCTATTGGTATGTTATCTACATTATTAAGATATATTTATGTATTACATAGACCAGTATGTTTAATTAAGAATTAGTTACAATTCTCTTAAACCAGGCTGGATGATTTTTACCAATGAAACACATGTGGGCGCCACGCTGTAAATTTTCCTAGGTCTTACCATTTCATATTCCTATGTTAAAACTTCTAGGCACTATGAACAATATCTCACTATTTAGCTTAGAAATCTGCAAATAATCTATGGACTATAGAAAGGAAATTTTATCCATGCGGGGACATACAAATGATTACGCGTATTCCTGACTCTTAGTCAGGGGATAAAATACTCGCCACATCATAATCTGTAACTTGGAACTATAGTGTTAAATTTTAGTACCATCCTTTTAACAGATTAGTAACCACTCCATATGAGGGTGAACATATAATCATTTCATAAAATAGTGTTAGGGACAGGCCATGTTTGAATATAAATTCATGAAGAATTAAAGTAAACGCGTGATGTAAATGCATGTTCGGATAGGATTCACTCCGCATCGCCTCACCGTAGTAGAAACAGAAGCGAAGATTGGTGTGAATAAATTGCTTGCAATATTCAGAAGACTGGACCATGCGGCATAAGTTATTCTTATAAATACCCTCCGAATAATAGCAGTCATTGGCAAAACATATCACAGCGATTACTATCCTCATGTGCTGTACGCAGTGGGGGAAAACAATGGATGTTTTAGTTCATGAAGATAATTCAAAAACCTAGGCTCCCTTCATCATCATTATGAATATTATGTATGATTATCATGTACTTAATATCAGAGAAATGTACATGTATGTTTTTTTTTGGTATGAGAATTTTCTTTGTTCTGATTGTTACTTTTTACTGTGGGAATATACATTTTAATGTTGCACCTTGGGATTAGAGGATGGTGATGTAAGAATACATATGTATGTCAGTACTTAAGAAGCCAATGGTGAATAGTCTTGACCTAGTGATGATTATAGTGCCGAAATGAAGACGCGGCATTAGAAACCACAGGGATTCTGTATAGGCTATTCTCTTCAAGTAATGAGAGAGACAATATCAACATGTTGGATGGACAGAATGACTTCACCCATCCAATAGTCCCAGTAACAACAGAACAAAATATAAGTGAGAAAATACCTTACTCACTAGGAAGGGTCAGAATGGCTCTACTCAGCAATGAGGGACAGTGGAACATGGACACCCACTCCTTTCCCCTTCTCCCCTTGTTGTTTTGTATTTGTGTTTGTAATTGTGGTGTAAACCTTTTATCATAACACAGTAGGTTAATGCTAGTGTTGTATTCTTTGTCATCCCTTTTCTGTAGAAGAGAAGCAGGTGGTGGTTGAATTTGGTGGGACTATATCACTAACACTGGATCCTGGGTCAACAGCCATAAAGTGAATGTCCAAACCATAGTCTGGATCTAGCAATACCTCCATGTTTACTGCGGCGCTCAATAGCTCCATAGCGAGCAACAGATAAATTAGAAGACAACTGATTGGGTGAGTGATTAAGTCCTAGGTTAGTAGGAAGATCCAGGATGGACTTCAAGATCTAATAATCTACAAAGATGAAGATCAACAAAGTAACTGACAACAGTGACTCGTCAGTTATACGTTTGAGAAGTATCATCTATGGCCTCATCATTCAACAAAATCAGTGAAACTATGGGACAATCCTTCTACAAGTTATTAAAACTAACAACAGTGAGTAATCTTCAACTGTTGGTTGGGTTACCAAGTTAATATCCACAATGGATAAGTCTTCGAAAGAACATCTCACAGCTGCAAAAGTCAAACATAAGGTTCCAGCCATGCAACACCAAGTTCTAGCTATGAACAACAACTCAAACAAATGGGAAGAAGACATTGAACAAATACAACCAAGGTGCCAACTGAAAACCATACCTACACCAGATTACCTCAAGGTTCCCAAACCTGAACACATAAAAAAAAGACCATATGAAAGCAGCTAGCGGAGTAAATGCCTCTACGCCTGCAACCACAGGAATCACCTGATGGCTTGCAACCCTGGATATGTGGTGGAATCAATATTCTTCAGTTCCATGCCTGCAGCAGAATCCTGGAATTAATTCCAGATGAACCAAATGAATAACAAGCAGAATTGTATGTCTACACTGAAAGTAAATAATGAATCAGAACTCTGTGCTGGTCCCATGTCAGCCTAAATGCCAATAACGGTGGAATAGGTTATAGACTGATGACTAGGTGGGTGAAAAATCTGTGGGACCAAAATTGAGATTCGGATATTATAAGCCGAGACGCTGAAAGGTAGGCATCCTTTTCATCAGATATGGTGATATAGGGAAGAACCTTAGTCCAAGACCAAAGATGCATCTCCTGAAGGTATGACCAACCCAGGCCTCAATTACACACTGACTCCGAGCCGTTCGCAAAGAAGATTCTTGAATTCAGCTCCACGGAGGAGATATGTGGTGAATTTATTTCCTAAGGATTATAAGTAGTTCCGCAACCAACTTCAGTGGACATTAAACATGACTGTGAGTATTTATTGCTGTCACGGGTAAATATGGACATTAACTGCTGTGCACTGGAGAAGAATACCCATCCGCAATGCCTAAATGAACACTATAATTAATTAATTTAATTATTAGTATCAACTGTTTTCATGTGTGTGTTTTTTCTTCTATGACATATAAAGAGTGTTAGTGTGTAATGAGGTATAACCAATGATGGTTAAGGTAAATAGTATTTTGACATCAACTCATTATTTTTAAATATGATAATTGTACATGGTGTCAGAAACAAAAATATATATGTTGGGTTTCTGCACCTAGACCAATGTGATTTTATCTAGGTACAATGAGTCGAGTAAGCAGAACCAATTTGTGGTTGTTGTGTTGTTTGTAATAACCTGGTTTTTTTCTGGGGTCACTGGGTACTATGTTGTAATACTGCATATCATTCCCATGCCTGTCTGAAAAAGCATAGTGTTTATTACACATCTATATATGTAATTGCAGATCTTGAGTTAATACCTGAACTGTTTGTCCAAAAGTGTTGTGTACATCAAGTAAATGTGGTGTCCAATAAGTGGTTGTTTATATATTGTGAGCAATCAATATCCTTCTAGCATCTATAGTTAATTTAAAGGGTGATGAAGTGGGAAGGGAAACCTACACACAGATGCCATTGTTTCAAGGATTGAACTCTTTTCTCCTGAGATTTGTGGTAAATATCCCTGATCACCCTGCATTCTGACCAGTGACCAGAGAATCAATAATACCCCCTAGACATTTTAACGAATTATTCTTAGGAATTAAAATCCACATCCCACATGTGGGGGCTCGTCCGGGATTTGAACCCGGGACCTCTCGCAGGTAAACCAAGTCACTTCAGAATGTTATAGTTTTAGTAACAGACCTACTCAGCTCATTAGTATGAGCTGAGTCAACTTTTATGGGAACCCATAATGGCTCAGATAAATATAGTTTTTTTTTTGGTACAATACTGTTCACAGGTAATATCTTGATTCTGGCAGATGCGTCATGTAGTTGGTTGTTGGGTATGAGATTTTTTTTTAAACTCATATTTTATATCTTATTGATGGGAAACTAAGTCCAGTAATGAACCTCCAGTAGTAAGGTCTCTGGGGTGGTAAACTCACATAAGATAGGTAATTCAGTGAATGTTTAGAATTCATAGTCATTCCCATTTGATGTTTGAGGTATGGTTCTGCTACTCTGATATTCTCTTTAAATGGTTTAAAAGTGGTGTAGTCATGAACACACTACTATATTATGTATCCATAAGATTTATGTTCCTACATATGAATCATGTGTTAATTAACTATTTTGTCATTGATTATCATTGTATTTTCATGCTTGATCTGCTTGTATAATTCATGTAATATTGAAAAGTTACCAAGGCAGCAGAGAGTGATAGACAATTTTATAGATAATTAGGACAGATAAGTTAAAAATCCAAAAAACATTTTTAAGGGAAAAATTTAATCAACAAATGATTCAGTAGTACAGTAAATAATACCTGAGAGATGAATTAAACCAGGGGAAAATAGCAGTAACTAAAGTAAATGAACTAATGGTAAGGCCAAAACCACCACTTGCAAAAATGTAGACATAGTTAATGGAAGGGAAGGAATATTGTAAGAATTTGCATTATTTAGGGGCACCCTAATTTAATCCTTTTTTTCATATAACATAACATGTTCTACAACACCGGTAGTAAAGTAAAGTGAATAAATGATGGATACGTAGGAAGAAAAGCCATACCGACACTTATTCTACTCCACCGGTGATATGAGTAGTATTATTAACTAACTCAGATGGCCCATATGTTAATAAATAGGGTCAACCAAAATATTCACCTGGTGATCATAGTGACACTGATCAACTCACTTACTGACCCAACAGAATATAAGGTATTTCTCTAAATTATCCACCCCGATTCCATTATTGATGGTAGCGGAAACAGACCGTATAGGTATGTAAAAGGTATAATTAAAGAATTAACTTAAGAAATTGGAATTTCAAATAAACTTCAGGAGATACCGGAAAAAATCTGTGCCAATCTCTAGTAAGAGACTGAACATTTCAGATATTGGCTCCTTAACTTTGAAATTTACAGTTTAACCTCACTTAGTGAAATGTTCACTATGAGTAGTCCTCATCAAAAAGAGGAATGAAAAAGCTTTTAGTTAGCGATTAGCTTACGTAAAGTTATTTCAGTAATTGCCTAACTAACATTAATATTCTCATAAGGGAAGAATTAAGAAGGGCAAAAATAAGTGGTACAATAGAGGCGCGCGACTCAATTGTATTTTCTTTGAAACTAACCGAGTAACTAAATTCTAGATAATGCTCGAAGTCTACTAATAGGTAGATGAATCAGAAATCAATCGCAAGGCGAAACAGATTTCTACATCTCAGTTCTGACTAGGATTATATGCCAGCATTAAATATGTGAAAGCAGATCCAGACTAACAGAGATTAGCTTAAATAACTGATACGAATCAGTAAAAAGCAACAATTAAATAAACAACTCTTAAAATAGATGCTGTTTATAGATAGGACGAACCCTTTGACGTAAAGACAGAGGAAACGCCTAAAACTTATACAGTGAACCCATGCTAGAAAAATGGAATATAGCTGTGTAAAAACCAAGCAAATTGGAGCATATAGCTGAAAAATTGCTTGATGTTTACTAGATTAGGAATTTCAATCAGGAATCCAGCTAGTAAATTATATAACAGTTCAAAGATAGACCTTAGTCAATCTAAATAAATCCAGAGTTTCCACGTATTAAACGGATGAAAACAAAACTGGAGAGAAACATTAAGAGTACCTTACCTGTTATCTTGAGGACACAACTCAGGAGACGCCAGTATTAGAGGGATATACAGATGTAATAGTAATTTTACAAAGACTAGTAATCCACATCCATAACTGGGAGTGAACCAGCAACTTGATTGTCTGGAAGACTATCACAGGAAACCATAAAGGGGCTTTTAACTTCTCACTGAACTGATTATATATGGTAGGAGACAATACGTCTGAACCTACATAACAATGTATGTTGCTAAGTTGAAAATAGTCTAAAACCTGGAGGGAGGCAGACGACGATCAATGTACGCCAAGCGATGCAAAATTGCTCGTAATTCAACACCAAAGCAACAAATACAGAGTGAAACTCAAACACATCAGTTAGAATTACTAATAAGGATTCTAGCGTAAAATAGATCTAGGTTAGAAGGAAAAGCAGAGAGAGAGAGTAAGCTAAGAATTACTTCGTTTCTGATAGATTCATGTTCCCCGGAATAGTCGGTTCAGAACGGAAATCTAGAAAAGTTGGACCTTGTTTACATGTTAGACGAGATTCTCGGGAAAAACCCGCAAGAGAAAGGGACACCACTCTAATCAGTAGTTATCAAAACTGATCGGAAAATCCCATAACTCGACTAATAACCCAAACACATGATGTATTGGATGAAAATGTATTCAACAGGAACCATATTTAGCTTCCTTTAAATATCAGATCTATAGTTAAAACAAACGTCTAACTTACAGGGAGACGGGCGAGTTTAATATGCTATCAGTAGACGCAGAATTAACCGTCGGTTTTAACATAATCTCAAGATTGATAATCTAATGAGAGAGAAATCAAGCTTAATGATGATATTTCAATTGCTTCAAAAAGTCGGTTTGATGCAGACAAACTAGTACTTGAAAGTAACAAATTATCAGATAACCACTCATATTTCAAACAATAGCTGACAACAGTGGAGAGGGTGCTACACTCTTTCACTAAAAGAGAAATAATCCATTAGGGTTATGCCAGTTGTCGTGACTAGAAGAAAATGGGCGTGGCTCTGGTAGATTTTAATATTGGAAAGAAATGTAGTAAAGTAATAAGGGATGGATACTAGGGGAGTCAATGTAAAGACGGAAATTGTAGAGTACTCCTCGACCATTTAATTTCTGAAAGAAATAAATGTCTTAAATTGGGGAGGCGTGTGGTATAATAAAACGTCCTTACCCTTTCCTATTTATGGACTCCCTTAAAAATAAACAAACCCTTACAATTACTGTTTAAGTAACTTACTTAATGCAGGAGAAAATAAAACAGCGATAGACTGACCGTGGCACAGCTAAATTTATTTTGGCTTGTTTTCTCTCCCGTATCTGGCCAATCCTGGCGAGGGGGAAAACAAAGACTGAAGCGGCCATTTCTAGTCAAGAGAACACACAAGAAAGTCGACCTTTCCCTTCGGGGAGAAGGTATTTTGCCTTAAAAACATGATTCTCTTCAAGCTATTGGTATGTTATCTACATTATTAAGATATATTTATGTATTACATAGACCAGTATGTTTAATTAAGAATTAGTTACAATTCTCTTAAACCAGGCTGGATGATTTTTACCAATGAAACACATGTGGGCGCCACGCTGTAAATTTTCCTAGGTCTTACCATTTCATATTCCTATGTTAAAACTTCTAGGCACTATGAACAATATCTCACTATTTATGCTTAGAAATCTGCAAATAATCTATGGACTATAGAAAGGAAATTTTATCCATGCGGGGACATACAAATGATTACACGTATTCCTGACTCTTAGTCAGGGGATAAAATACTTCGCCACATCATAATCTGTAACTTGGAACTATAGTGTTAAATTTTAGTACCATCCTTTTAACAGATTAGTAACCACTCCATATGATGGTGAACATATAATCATTTCATAAAATAGTGTTAGGGACAGGCCATGTTTGAATATAAATTCATGAAGAATTAAAGTAAACGCGTGATGTAAATGCATGTTCGAATAGGATTCACTCCACATCGCCTCACCGTAGTAGAAACAGAAGCGAAGATTGATGTGAATAAATTGCTTGCAATATTCAGAAGACTGGACCATGCGGCATAAGTTATTCTTATAAATACCCTCCGAATAATAGCAGTCATTGGCAAAACATATCACAGCGATTACTATCCTCATGTGCTGTACGCAGTGGGGGAACACAATGGATGTTTTAGTTCATGAAGATAATTCAAAAACCTAGGCTCCCTGCATCATCATTATGATTATTATGTATGATTATCATGTACTTAATATCAGAGAAATGTACATGTATGTTTTTTTTTGGTATGAGAATTTTCTTTGTTCTGATTGTTACTTTTTACTGTGGGAATATACATTTTAATGTTGCACCTTGGGATTAGAGGATGTTGATGTAAGAATACATATGTATGTCAGTACTTAAGAAGCCAATGGTGAATAGTCTTGACCTAGTGATGATTATAGTGCCGAAATGAAGACGCGGCATTAGAAACCACAGGGATTCTGTATAGGCTATTCTCTTCAAGTAATGAGAGAGACAATATCAACATGTTGGATGGACAGAATGACTTCACCCATCCAATAGTCCCAGTAACAACAGAACAAAATATAAGTGAGAAAATACCTTACTCACTAGGAAGGGTCAGAATGGCTCTACTCAGCAATGAGGGACAGTGGAACATGGACACCCACTCCTTTCCCCTTCTCCCCTTGTTGTTTTGTATTCGTGTTTGTAATTGTGTTGTAAACCTTTTATCATAACACAGTAGGTTAATGCTAGTGTTGTATTCTTTGTCATCCCTTTTCTGTAGAAGAGAAGCAGGTGGTGGTTGAATTTGGTGGGACTATATCACTAACACTGGATCCTGGGTCAACAGCCATAAAGTGAATGTCCAAACCATAGTCTGGATCTAGCAATACCTCCATGTTTACTGCGGCGCTCAATAGCTCCATAGCGAGCAACAGATAAATTAGAAGACAACTGATTGGGTGAGTGATTAAGTCCTAGGTTAGTAGGAAGATCCAGGATGGACTTCAAGATCTAATAATCTACAAAGATGAAGATCAACAAAGTAACTGACAACAGTGACTCGTCAGTTATACGTTTGAGAAGTATCATCTATGGCCTCATCATTCAACAAAATCAGTGAAACTATGGGACAATCCTTCTACAAGTTATTAAAACTAACAACAGTGAGTAATCTTCAACTGTTTTTTGGATTACCAAGTTAATATCCACAATGGATAAGTCTTCGAAAGAACATCTCACAGCTGCAAAAGTCAAACATAAGGTTCCAGCCATGCAACACCAAGTTCTAGCTATGAACACCAACTCAAACAAATGGGAAGAAGACATTGAACCAATACAACCAAGGTGCCAACTGAAAACCATACCTACACCAGATTACCTCAAGGTTCCCAAACCTGAACACATAAAAAAAAAAGACCATATGAAAGCAGCTAGCGGAGTAAATGCCTCTACGCCTGCAACCACAGGAATCACCTGATGGCTTGCAACCCTGGATATGTGGTGGAATCAATATTCTTCAGTTCCATGCCTGCAACAGAATCCTGGAATTAATTCCAGATGAACCAAATGAATAGCAAGCAGAATTGTATGTCTACACTGAAAGTAAATAATGAATCAGAACTCTGTGCTGGTCCCATGTCAGCCTAAATGCCAATAACGGTGGAATAGGTTATAGACTGATGACTAGGTGGGTGAAAAATCTGTGGGAACAAAATTGAGATTCGGATATTATAAGCCGAGACGCTGAAAGGTAGGCATCCTTTTCATCAGATATGGTGATATAGGGAAGAACCTTAGTCCAAGACCAAAGATGCATCTCCTGAAGGTATGACCAACCCAGGCCTCAATTTCACACTGACACCGAGCCGTTCGCAAAGAAGATTCTTGAATTCAGCTCCACGGAGGAGATATGTGGTGAATTTATTTCCTAAGGATTATAAGTAGTTCCGCAACCAACTTCAGTGGACATTAAACATGACTGTGAGTATTTATTGCTGTCACGGGTAAATATGGACATTAACTGCTGTGCACTGGAGAAGAATACCCATCCGCAATGCCTAAATGCACACTATAATTAATTAATTTAATTATTAGTATCAACTGTTTTCATGTGTGTGTTTTTTCTTCTATGACATATAAAGAGTGTTAGTGTGTAATGAGGTATAACCAATGATGGTTAAGGTAAATAGTATTTTGACATCAACTCATTATTTTTAAATATGATAATTGTACATGGTGTCAGAAACAAAAATATATATGTTGGGTTTCTGCACCTAGACCAATGTGATTTTATCTAGGTACAATGAGTCGAGTAAGCAGAACCAATTTGTGGTTGTTGTGTTGTTTGTAATAACCTGGTTTTTTTCTGGGGTCACTGGGTACTATGTTGTAATACTGCATATCATTCCCATGCCTGTCTGAAAAAGCATAGTGTTTATTACACATCTATATATGTAATTGCAGATCTTGAGTTAATACCTGAACTGTTTGTCCAAAAGTGTTGTGTACATCAAGTAAATGTGGTGTCCAATAAGTGGTTGTTTATATATTGTGAGCAATCAATATCCTTCTAGCATCTATAGTTAATTTAAAGGGTGATGAAGTGGGAAGGGAAACCTACACACAGATGCCATTGTTTCAAGGATTGAACTCTTTTCTCCTGAGATTTGTGGTAAATATCCCTGATCACCCTGCATTCTGACCAGTGACCAGAGAATCAATAATACCCCCTAGACATTTTAACGAATTATTCTTAGGAATTAAAATCCACATCCCACACCGGTGCTGTTCAACGCCTCATTCATTCATTCATTCATTCATTCATTCATTCATTCAGTAGCATGTCCCTTGCAGAACCTCGCTCCCATAACAACCTTCCAGAAAACATCTCGATCATAAGCAAGATGCCCCGCGTCCAATACTCCCATACGGAGATCATCCGCCACATCCTGCACCCATCTTCTCTTTGGTCCTCCTCTTCCTCTCTTCCCAGGCATATACGCCTCCATTATTTTTCTCTCCAAACTTGACGTTTCAAGTGACCACAATATTTACATGTTCTTTGTTTTATCGTCTTTAATAGCCAACCTTCTTCAATATTCAGCTCTTATTATGGAATTATGTTCTTTTCTTTACCCAAGATATTCTTAGAACTCGTCTATAAAATTTTTATTCAAATGCATTTGTGCGCTGTTGTTGCGTATGCTGCAATGGGAATGATGCATGCTCTTCAAAATCTAATTATTGTAGTTCTATCTGTCCCACCTCATAATTTATTCTGTTGTTTTAGTCTTTGAAGAGCAATTGATAGTCGTCGTTTAATGTCTTTCATTGTGTCACCGTTGTTGGTAATCATTGACTCACGATATTCAAAATTTTCCACCACCTTCAATTTTTTCTCATTAACATATATTTATTTCTCTATATTAGTTTTATCTGTATCCATTATCTTTGTTTTTGCTATGTTAAGATATAAGTTGTGATTTTCACTATTCAATTGGGTTGAGGCTATTAGGTTTTCTATACCAGTCTGTGTTGTGGAAAGCAATACAGTATCATCAGCATACCGAATATCTGGTATGTCATGACCACCGATATTTAGGGCATCACATAGTTCCCTGTTTATATCATCTCTTACTTTTCTCATTATATTTTCGGCGTACAGGTTAAACAAATAGGGGGACAGCACACATCCCTGACGGACTCCTTGCTTGATGTCAGACCAATCTGATGTCTCGCCATCTATTCTAACCGCTGCTTGTTGGTCTAGATAGAGCATTCTTATGAGTTGTATTACATGTGATGGAAGGCCCATATTCCTCATGATTTCCCAAAGTTTCTGATGTTGTATACAATCAAATGCCTTTGAATAATCCACAAAACAGGATAATAGGTTTACATTAAATTATCTGCACTTCTCTATTATTAAACGCATATTGAGAAATTGATCGCTTGTCCCTCTTCCTTGTCTAAACGCAGCTTAAACCACGTTAATTTCTTCTTCCATTTTCTTACGAATGATTTTTCGTAGAATGTTACTTGCTTGGCTGATCAGGGCAATAGTTCTATAATTGGTGAATAATTTCAGGTTGCCCTTTTTTTGGTATTGGAATGAAGATAGTCCTCTTCCAATCTTTTGGCCAATTACCATATTTCCATATCTTTTTACATTATGCGTGATAGATTTGTATGTTTTCTTCCCCTCCCGCTTTAATTAGTTCAGCTGGTATCTCATCACATCCAGGTTATTTACCATTCTTCAGGTACTTTATTGCCCATGCAATTTCTTCTGTTCAACGCCTACACTGTGAGAATCACCAGCGAGCAGATCACAGGAACGGGGAGGGCATTGTCATATTCCGACGATGATTTAGTGTATCGTCAGGGTAAGGATAGATATCAGGTTGCTGTGGAACTGCAAACCGAACTCAATTGCATAGGTACTTGGTGTGCTGAAGCTGGGACAATGGTCAACCCAACAAAGGACCAAAGGCAACAGTGACATGGTTGTCTTTGAAAAATCATATTGTCTACACTCCAACACCAACTGTTAATCTGTGTTCAGAGACTGTGGAAAGAACGCAGGCAATGAATTACCTGGGGATACGTTTTGATCGAAGGCTTGCTTATAATGAGCACATAGACCAGGTGATCACAAGACCAAGCGGGGTTTGGCTGCAATGCGGATGATGGCGGCAGCAAACTGTGAGCAGCGCCATCTATGCCCCCTACATGAGGGGCTGGTCATGTCTGTTTGTGGGACGCAGAGGTGTTTCCAAGGCACCAGGGCCGGGTTATATACTGGCCAAGACCTATTGACGCGTCCTCGTCGAGCGTCCTGGGCAACAGGTCCCTTCGGGGTCCTGGCTAAAGTCAATAGGATCGCCGATTCCTCCGAAGTCGGAGAGTGTCTGCCTGTACGGCGAGGAACCACCAGTCTGCACACCAATAAGCCAGACATGGGACAACGGATACTCACGCAAAACTCAGGTCCTGTATGACATCACACTGATGTTGGACATCAGGATGCCTTCATCCGACATACAGGACTTCGCGTTGGAGCTCAAGCCAACGAACACAAGCAAGCAAGCAAGCATGTCTGTTTGTGAGTATGCAATGGCGATTCTGACTCTCAGCCGTAAGCAGATATAAAGGGTGAAAATGATACAAAACAAAGCTATGCGCATTAATCTTGGATGTAAAAGAGATACAGCATGCAGGGCGATGCGCTACCTTCTTGATTTTCCGACCATTGAAGACAGACTACAAATTTGCAGAGCACGTGCCTACCCCAGAGTTAACGCAAACACACAACATCGACTGCATAGTGAAATTAGGAAGGTGGATGGCAGCAGGTTCAAAAGGACGGTCGTGGATGGGTCAAGCTGAAGACATTCTTCAACAGGTGTGTTCACTGGAGGACTTAGAACCTGGCGAGGAGTGGGTACAAGTGCCAATAGATTTCTGTACGTCCTATTCAGTTTGCATCCAACTAGACAGAAAATGCAGACAAGAAAATCCGGCTGCTGTGGAGGTGGGAGTACAGGGGGTGATTTTTGAGAATTTATTAGACGGTGATGCAGTCATTTACACAGATGGGTCGGTCGTCTGACATGTGAGAAGGTCATGGGCCTTTACGGCTCAGGCCGGAGGGAGAATTGTGAAGAAGAACTCTGGTGTTTTTGTTGAACCACAAGTAGCCTGACTATGGAAGTAATGGCAGTAAGTAAAGTTATAACATGGCTCGAGACACAGACATTCACTAGGGCATGTGTCCTTAGCGACTCAATGAGCATTCATTGGCACCTTGCCGTCATGACAGACGATAGTTTGTGCTTTAAAAAGGCATAATAACTTTAACCAAAGTTATTGCCTCTCCATAGCACAAAGCCTGGGCTAAAATATAGAGACCATGTGTTGCCCATGCAGCATGATCCTTCTCTCGGCCTGCCTAGCTCACTCCAGAGGAAAGGTAACATCTCTACATCTGGAACAAGACAAGCTGCAGAAGCTGCCGGATCAGCAAATCAATGCTCTAACTGTCCGCCTGTCGGAGCTTCAATCCTAGACCAGCCGCCAACTAAGGCTCAGGGCCTGGTCTGCCCTGCAATGACATTTTGTCTTTAGGTTGCATTTCCTCGCACCAGGTTAAGGCTTGTACCCTCCCAATTGCGCTCTTCCGCCTGAAGCCGTTGGCACAATGTGGGGTGCCCAACGTTCGGCGCTAACAGAAAGCAGGTAGTACCTTCTACTGTCATACGGTAGCTCAGTCATATCTGACTAAGACCTCACTCCCACTCAATGAGCATACTCAAGAGGATAGAGATAGGGTGGATCCGAAGAGTGTGTTTGCTGTCTCTGGAGCGATCTCGGCTGGCAAAGATTAGTTTCATCTTCGTGACAGGACATACGGGAGTACAAGGAAATGAGCGGGCTGACAAGCTCGCAGGTAAGGCTACTGTGGAGGGAGGGCGCGCCATGGACCAGGCTGACATTCTGAAATCTCTACAAGAAGTAAGACTTTTGCGAGAAACAAGTGATGGCTGTGAATCAAGACCATGGTCAGACTGCGAGAACTGCAAATTAAAAGAGGTTTGGCCAAACAAGAACACTACGCAGGAAGCCAAAGAAGACTGATAAACCAACACACAACTGGTGTCTTTATCCGCTACACGCTGTGGGATTTGCTGAAGAGGGGATCCGAGCACTTATGGACTGAATCGTTTGATGTGTAATGAGGATGATCTGTCGACTAACTAACTAACTAACTAACTAACTAACTATCTTACTAACTAACTAATTAACTAACTATTAGGTAGAGGACGCCGAGCGTGTAGTATATATATATATATATATATATATATATATATATATATATATATATATATATATATATATATATATATATATATACACATTTGAACGTGTGGATTACGTGAGCGTGTGCATTTATAAATTGTAAATAAAATTATATTTATTACCGGACGTATTATAAAGATGTCCAGTTTATAACATTGACAAGCATCTTTATTTATTCCCGTTCGTAGTGTTGGAGTTTTTTCTTCTCAAGTGTCAATGACCATCTGATTATGTATTATCTTGTATATACTGAAAGTAGTTCACCCACATCTCCTCAAGTCCTCATAAGATTCATGTATGTCAGATAATCTGAGCACTCAGTTGCGAATGATGTTTGAACAGTGGTGACTGTTGATGTCCCATGTCTGGTGTGTCACCTGTAACGACTATATAGTTTTCTAAATTAGTAATTGCATCTACTCCAAATCTGCAAGGGTGTCTATTGTTTCTTTTCATATGTTATCACTCTATGTGGTTTTTCTTCACTTGATAACGTTTACTGCTTTCTCTACTTCATACTTTAGAATACTAAACCTTTATTATTGGTCACTGTCAGTGATAACGTGTATTTATAGTCTATACGTTACACACGTTCTGTTTGATTTTTTTATTCTCTGGTAGCTGTTTGCTAGAACATAACATTAATTATGTTCATTAACCCGTTGACCATGAGATCATATTTTAGTATGGGCTCAATTTTTGTACACACCGTTAGCCCACAAATGTGAGCATTTGGAGACTGATAACTTACACTAATAATATAAGGCTTAAACCAGACTCCACTTTCAGCACATCTGTTAATTGAGTGATAGTATAGCTGTATACAAAGATGGCATCACACAGCAGTGAAAATACAAAGAAGATTGAATTCAGTTCTTTTCTGAATTTTGCATTAGATGCGACTGTCAAACACACTCTCAACCATGGGAAATGTAGCAGATCTAATTTTTACAAAGTGCTGTGGTCACTGGAAGCTAAATAAGATGAAGGATTCCATCCACCCATCATGTACCATGCCGATAAGCATGGGCGGTCATGTTCTGCCATCTCACTCGATCACCAGAGTCGTGGATCAGATCTGTGTTTCTGTCTCGGCTATGCCATGCGGCCAAGCCATCCAGGTGTTTACGTCTCGGTCTTCCCCTTGGTCTTTTCCCTTCGATCTTGCCAGTTGTCACCAAGTTCTCCAAGTCATTTCTTCTCATAACATGTCCAAGAAATTGTGACTGTCTACGTCTAATGACTCTAATCAGTTTACGATCTTAATTTGTTTCTTGAAGGACTTGTTCATTGGTTTTTCTGTCTGTCCATCGTATTCTTTGCATTTTCCTCAGAAACCACATTTCCACAGCCATCAGATGGTTTTCAGCTTGGCTGCTCATTGTCCACGCTTCTCATCCATACAAAAGTATTGGTTCTATGTAGCACTTCAACACTCTTTTTCTCGTTTCAATTGATATATTTTTATTGGTCAGTATGTTTTCCATCTTGCAAAAGGCTACTTTCGCAATGGCAATTCTTGTTTTAATCTCTTCGAGGCATCTTCCATCAGATGTTATGACTGTTCCTAGATAACTGTATCGATTCACTTGCTTAAGAATATGCCCATTTACTCGTATATCAATCACATTGTGGTATTTCCTTCTTCCCAGTGACGACCATAATCTGTGTCTTCTTAATATCCAGTTCTAACCCTAGTTGTTCACTATGTTCAACAACCGCATCTACTAAATGTTGCAGGTCCTGTTCATTGTCTGCGATCAAGACTGTATCATCTGCATATCTAATGTTATTGATGTATCGTTCTCCAATGTTGATTCATTCCATATCTTCTATATTTCTGAAATTATTCTCACTGTACGGGGAAAACAGATCTGGAGACATTACATAGCCCTGTCTCACACCTCTTTTAATAGGCTGATTTGGCCTACATCGTTCTCAATTCTGAGGGCAGCTTGTTGTTTC
Organism: Cepaea hortensis; assembly: GCA_963921405.1. Classification (NCBI taxonomy): domain Eukaryota; kingdom Metazoa; phylum Mollusca; class Gastropoda; order Stylommatophora; family Helicidae; genus Cepaea; species Cepaea hortensis. The sequence goes on from OY992891.1 coordinate 86,833,803, forward strand.
CAATATATGTTGTTTACAAGTCTAAGGTCTTTTCCATCAATTTGTAGATCTTCAAGCATCCTTATCATTTCGACATGTCTCACTTTAACGAAAGCCTTTGTGTAGGCAATAAAGCAAAGATATAGATCTTTGTTTATTCTATAGAACGTTCAATTATTGTTCTCAGTATATACACAGCATTTACTGTACCCTTGTCTTTTACAAACCCACATTGTTCTTCTCCAATTTCGGGTTGTATTTTCTTCCTACCCCTTTGCATGATAATTCCCAGCAAAATCTTCGTGATGTGGCTCATTATACTAATTGTTCGATGTTGATCACACTCCAAGGCTCCTGATTTCTTCGGGATTGCAATACATATCTTCATCAAGTGCCCTGCCAGCTGGCGTAGGCGTTCATGGCTCTCCACATATCTCGGTCTTTGGTTTTCTGGATCAACTCTGCTGCTGATATTCCTCCGTGCCACCGTCTCAATCCATCCAGCATCATTTCTCTTGGTCTGCCTCTTCCTCTCTTCCCCTCGATCTTTCCAGTTGTCACGATGTTCTCCAATGTCTCTCTTCTCATTACATGACCAGAGAAAGCTGTTTGTCTCTTTCTTATTGTTGTATATAATGTTCTAGTTTCATTAGCCTGTTTCAGGCAGTCATCGTTAGTTACTCTGGCAGTCCATGGAATTCGCAACATTCGTCTCAGGAACCACAGCTCTGTTGCTTCTAATTTCTTCTTAATTTGTTCATTTATATTCCAAGATTCACTGCCATACAGCAAAACTGGTTCTACATAGCATTTCAGCACTCTCTTTCTTACATTCAGTGATAGTGACCTATTGCACAAGATATTCTTCATTTTCTGAAATGCGGCCTTTGCTTGCCCTAATCTGCTCTTAATCTCTGTTGTACATCTTCCATCTGATGTTATAAATGCCCCTGGGTATCTAAAATTATCCACTTGGTTAAGGATTTTCCCTTCTATTTCTATGTCACATTTTGGTGTCAACATTTTCTTTGATATCACCATTTTTACTGTTTTCTTGATATTCAAGGAGAGTCCTTTCCTTGCACTCTCTGTTACTTCAGTGTCCAACAATTGTTGTAGGTCTGTTGATTTATCTGCCACCAATACTGTGTCATCTGCATAGCGTATATTATTTATATTATAACCTCCAACTAGTATTCCTGGCATCTCTTTGATCTCTCTCATTATTACTTCGCTATATAGGGAGAAGAGATCTGGTGATAAGACACATCCCTGTCGTAATCCTAGCTTTATCTGTTCGTAACTTTGCTGCTACTTGGTTCCAGTAAATATTCTTTATTATTCTTAAATCTTTCCCATCAATGTTGATATCTTCAAACATTTTAATCAGTTCATCATGTTTTACTTTATCAAATGCCTTAGTATAATCTATGAAGCATGAATATATGTCTTTCGGTTTCTCTATTGACCTTTCTATTAGTAACGAAGAGACAAACAATAGATTGCACGATTTATTGCCTGGCATATTTCGCTGCATCTCGTCATGTACATACTGCAGAAATCACACAACTTACGTGAAATTAACTAGATAAACCCTTCAAGTTGAAATATACACATATTCGCACAGTAATGTCACTTATCTACCACGGTAATTATGCAAACAGAAAGACATGTTAGTCAGCTTAAAATTACCGTGGTAGATAAGTGACATTACTGTGCGAATATGTGTATATTTCAACTTGAAGGATTTATCTAGTTAATTTACTTTACGTTGTGTGATTTCTGCAGTAGCCTATGTACCTGACGAGATGCAGCAAAATATGCCAGGCAATAAATCGTGCAATCTATTGTTTGTGTCTTCGTTATTCAAATTCACTACGGGAAAACATTGTTTTGACTTTCTATTAGTGTCCGTAATGTATATATTGCATTGTTTGTGCCCTTTCCCTCCACGAATCCATATTGTTCTTCACTAATTTCCATTTTTATTTTCTTTCTGGTTCTTCTCATTATGATTCTGAGCAGAAGCTTAGTGATATGGTTTATGAGGTTAATTGTACGAAAATCTTCACATTCAATTGCTTCTGGTCTTTTTGGTATAGCTATAAATACAGATTTCAGCATATCACTGGGTAAATATCTACAGCTGTAAATATCATTTAACATTTTGGTTAATATATCTACTCCAAATTCTCCCAATACTTCTAATTCTTCTATTGTGATTTCATCTGGTCCAGCTGTTTTTCCTTTCTTCATATATTTCATAGCATCAGCGACTTCTACTTTTAGAATAGGTGGACCTTCTAAGTTACTTTCTTCTGTTAATTCTTCCCTTTCCCCGTCATATAATTCTCTTATATACTCATTCCACCTCTTCATTATAGCACCTTCCTCCAATAATATCTTTCCTGTTTTTGATTTCAAACACCCGGTATTTATTCTTAGTTTTCTTCCCGTAAGCTCACTGATTTGTCTGTGCATATTTTTTGTATCTTTAATGGCATTTAATTCAATTTTTTTTTCACTGCTCATTTAACCAACTTTCTTTTGCCTTCCAACATTTATTTTTTATTTCTTTATTTATCTTAGCGTATTCTTGTTTGTCATGTTTACTCTGTTTTCTTTTGCCCATCAGCATTAAGATTTCTTCATTCATCCATTTTTCTTAGCTATTTGACTTCTCTCCGGTAATATTTCTTTGCTAGTTTATTTACTATTTCCCATTGTTCATTTATACTCTGTATTTTTGCTATTGCATTGTACCTATTTTTCACAGTCACTATGTAGTGTTCTTGAATTTCGTTATCTACTTTCAGAACCTCTTTATTAAGTCTCATGTTCCTAACCATTTTCCCCCCTCTCTTTAATCTTACTTTTATTTGTCCACATAGTGGTACATGATCACTATTACAGTCAGCACCAGTCATTGCTTTTACATTAATTAGAGCATTTCTAAATCTTTTATTAATTAGTATGTAATCAATAAGGTTGCGTATTTTCTGATCAGGGCTTGTCCATGTATAGTCGTCTTTTATGGTCTGTGGCTAAAGGCTCCCGAACGCGGTTTGTGAGCCCGTATACCCGGGTTCGAAACACGGCGGTGCTGGTTTTTTCGAAAAAATATATAGGGGCCGGTCGTTCAGAAAGCAATGGCAAACTACTGAACGTAACACTTGCCTAGTACATCAACAACAGCTGAAAAAATGCTGGTGTTGACTGCAACGTCCCGTAAGGGATACGCAACACAATTAGCTTTTCCCCTCTTTCATTTCTTGTACCTAAACCATAATTCCCCAATACATCCTCCATTTTCCCCTTTCCTACTTTTGCATTAAAATCTCCAAGTATTATTTTTATTTCCTGTGATCCAATATGAGCCATCGTCAATTCTATTTTGTCGTAAAAGTGTTGTATTTCTTCATCACTACTGCTTGTTGTTGGTGCATATATTTGTATAATAATTATATTTATTGGTTTGCCTTTGATTTTGACCAAAACAACTCTATCTGAAATACACCAGTATCCATTAAGTGACTTGGCTGTTTTTTCGTCAAGTGTTATTTTCCTACACCTTTTTCATGTGTATCCCCTCCAGAATAAATTATTGTGTGGTTGTCAGCTATAATTTTGCCCGATTCCTGCCATCTCATCTCACTAATGCCTAGTATATTCATTTTCATGCTATCCATTTCTCTTAGAACATTGGTCAACTTTCCTAGTTCATTTAATGTCCTAACATTCCATGTTCCTACCCTAAATTTATTTATTTTATTTATGATTTTGCCATCAGTAGCTGGATGATGGTCTGGTGTCACCTGTGGCTCATGACTGTCCCTACCGGACGAGGATGTCCTAAACCAGCCATTAATGTCGTTCACTAACTCTGATATATGTTTTGCCATTAAGTCTTGGGAAGATAATGTGGTGGTTTCCCCTTGCCTTCCACATCCACATGGTGGTCTTTTACCTCTACCTTTGACAGCCATTTCCGACTGTCATGACAAGTGAGTGTCCTGCTCTGCTCAGCTGCAGAGTTGTCCACTTATTCCGGTGGATACTCGGTCCCCAGAGCTGTGTTAGCCACACCGTAGTGTGTTTCCATCCTCTACCGCGGGGAGGTGCAGTTGGGATTTTCCCTTCATAAAGTTATGGTCTCTGACCAAAACTCTCCAGTACTTTTTAGAGGACGCAATAAATATAGAATTACATAATTCAGGCGGTATATCTCCAGAATCATATATTGCGTTCAGCAGTCTGATGACTTGGTCTATTCCATATTCTTCTAAGGCATTGATGAAGGATTATTCATTTACATTATTCATTAGGCAGGAGAAAATAATCATTACACAAACACTAGGAATGAACGAAACGTTACTGAATGAGACAAAGGTCAGGCAGTGAAGGTACCTTGACTGTATACAGAACAAACCCACATCAGGGTAGGATTTTTTTAATTGACATGGGCTCCCAGGTGACCCAGCCTAAAACGGGTACCAGTAAGTATATTGGGAAGTAAAAGTGGCCAGTGTGATAATGACCATATCAACCACTGGGTTGGTCTATAAAAATAAAATATAAGTTTAGCACCATATACCCAATGCCGGCTCCCTGGCCGAGGGGTTAGCAGCTTTCTCCGTTAACCCCGAATACTCTCGTGGTTGACGTGAGCGCACGAGAATTAGAAGTGGTTCGAGTCGCGCCAGTGACTTATGAGAGTATGGAACCGGTCGCTCAGAAAGTCGTGGCGTGCTGATGAACGTAATCTAGCCTAGGAATCAACATACAGCTGAAAGATGCTGCTGTTGACCGCAATATTCTGAAACAAGATGGAAACGCGGAAATAAGAAAAAAAAAAACATATACCCAATGTACCATCTGACATATTAAATGGTCCTTAACTCTTCACTTCACTAACCATATAAAGATCCACTTGTTAAGAGATGTGATAGATGGGCAAGTGGAAAGGAGGCATGCAAGAAAAGACAGCGTTATATGTTGGTGGAAAACATCAAGAAATAAATTGGAAGTAGTCTAAATGAATGCAACTTAAACATGCAGTCCTACAACTGCATAGTATTTCAATTTGACTAAACCAGTGTACACAATGTACATTTAACATACCTCCGGTTTCAAGATGGCGACGGACGGTCGTGTTGTTTTGTGTTCGTTAACTTTTTCGCGTAAGGGATGGATTTATTCATTTCTTGCGTGTAATTGGTGTGCCAGGATGTAAAACCAGGAGTTTCTACTCAAGATCTGCGCGGGTGCTACGGAGTTCGTGCATCGAGCGAAGCCATCCTTGAGTGAATTTTCAGCAGCGTGTGTGGTTCTCAATCAAAAGTCAGTGTTTACGTTTTTTCAACATGGCGGAACAACGTGTGTTTTCCGAACGATCAGCAGTCAACATACCGAAGCGGCGTGGTAGCCGCGCAGGGAAAAAGAAGCCAGGTAAGCGCGGTGGCTTGAAACGTTTTAGACTCAAGTGTCACCGTCTAGGACTCAGGAACATCCGTATTCTATATTGGAACTGTGCCAGTGTAAAACAACGGGGCTCTATTTTAGAAACCCTAGTTTACAGGAACGACATTGTAGCACTCCAGGAGACGAGACTGGGCGATCAGCTACTCCGAATTGCCGGCTTCAAATGTTTCTATTACAGACGACATCTGGGAACGGCGATTCTCGTTCGCGACAGCATGGTGGCGTCAGAGCTAGACATGTCCAGTTGGAACAGTGACGATATACAAATACAGGCGTTGAGAGTTCATTCCAGTACACCATTCGTGTTGGTTAATGTTTATGCCCGCAATGCGAGTGTGGACGCCCAGAAGTGGCAGTGCTTAAGTGGCATATTAGGCCACGAGAGAAATGTTATTTTCTGTGGTGACTTCAACGCTAAAGGCAGATCATGGGGAAACACTTCCTCCAATACACAAGGGGAGGAGCTCGAGACTGCACTGGAAACCATCGACCTGGTTTGTATCAACAGTGGCTGTGTCACCAGGACAGCAAGCCGTCCAGGCGATGAGGACAGTGCTATTGATCTGGCGCTAGTTTCACCTTCACTCACTACAGTGTGTAGATGGGGTGTCCTAGGACACCATGGCAGCGACCACCACCCATGCAGCATATTGGTGGAGAAAGGCAGAACCAGGCAGCACAAGCTAAAGGTAAAGACGTTCCAGTATGACAGTACAGGGCAAGATGTGGTGAGTAAAATAAGACGTGACAAGCGCAGAACGTTTCAGGGCAGGAAGAAAAGGAAAAAAAGCTGGGAGCAGCCACCGTGGTGGAGTTTCGAGGTGGAGAAGGCTTGGGTGGATAAGCGTAGTGCTGTAAGGAGATGGCAAAATGCCAAGAAGAACAGAGCTGGTCATCCTAGTCCCTGCTTGCACTTAGAAAGAGAGATGCACACAAAAGTAAGCTATTTCAAAAAACTGGTCACGGTGGTTAAAAGCGAAAAATGGGCAGAGGTGTGTCAAAGAGTAAGCACAGACAAGTCACTGAAATTGTTCTGGCGACTACATAAAAGCATGAGTGGTGTAGTCAAGAATAAGAGCATTTCTGACTTCCAAGGTGCTGACCTCATCTGGCAGAGGACTGACGAGGACAAGGGCAAAGCCCTCTTTGAACGCTACCTTGAGCAGAGCAACCAGACAGACATGGGAGGCCGGAATCTGGCCAAGGAGGTCACCTCAGACAGATGCAAGGCCCAGAACACTTCGGATGAAGACACAGTTACAGTGCAAGAAATCAAGGCTGTGCTTCGACGATCAAAAAACAGTGCTCCAGGTCCTGATGGCATAAGATACGACGACATAAATAGGTGTACCGACAATGAGCTAGAGAAACTAGCAGACATGTACAACAACAGTATAGGGAGTGCTAGCATCAAGGAGGAATGGTTACTGATTCCCTTGCCGAAGCCTGACAAACACCACAAGAAAATTCAGGGATATCGAATTATAACCATGCAGAATACAATAGGCAAGCTGCTGGAGAAGGTAATTGCCAGGAAAATATCAAGCCAACTAGAGAGGCAAGGTGTTTTCCCACCTACCCTGGGTGGGTACCGTCCAAAAAGAGAAACCTGGACCAATGCAGCAGTCTTTGCCCATGATGTCTATGAAGGTTTCCACTCAGGCACTGAAACCGTTGCTGCAGCGATTGATCTTGAGGACGCATACAACAGAGTACCACTGGATTTTTTAATGTTTCAGCTTCTTGAACTAAACGTAAGTCCATTCCTCCTTAGTTGGATCGCTGCAGCTCTCTTCCAACGGAAAGTAGTTTTTAGATGTGGCAGTTGGACTTCGGAACCAACAACAATATATCCTGGCCTACCACAGGGATCACCATTATCTCCGGTACTGTTCAACGCCTACACAGTGAGAATCACCAGTGAGCAGATCACTGGACCTGGCAGGACATTGTCATATGCCGATGATGTTTTAGTGTATCGTCAGGGTAAGGATAGAGAGGAGGTTGCTGTGGAGCTACAAACCGAACTCAATCGCATAAGTACTTGGTGTGATGAAGCTGGGGCAATGGTCAACCCAACAAAGGCAACAGTGACTTGGTTCTCGTTGAATAATCATATTGTCAACAATCCAACACCAACTGTAATGCTGTGTTCAGAGACGGTGGAAAGAACGCAGGCAATGAATTACCTGGGGATACGGTTTGATCGAAGCCTTGCTTATAATGTGCACATAGACCAGGTGATAACAAAGGCCAAGCGGGGTTTGGCAGCGATGCGGGTGATGGCGGCAGCAAACTGTGAGCAGCGCCATCTATGTCTTCTGTACGAGGGGCTGGTCATGTCTGTTTTGGAGTATGCAATGGCAATCCTGACTGTCAGCCATAAGCAGATAGAAAGGATGGAAAGGATACAGAATGAAGCTATGCGCATTATTCTTGGATGTACAAGAGATACAGCATGCAGGGCGATGCGCTACCTTCTTGATTTTCCAACCATTGAAGAGAGAATGCAAGTTTGCAGGGCACGCGCCTACCTCAGAATTAACGCAAACACACAGCATCCACTGCATAGTGAAATTAGGAAGGTGAAGGGCAGCAGGTTAAAAAGAGGACGGTCGTGGATGGGTCAAGCCGAGGACATTCTTCAACAGGTGTGTTCACTTGAGGACTTAGAACCTGGCGAGGAGTGGGTGCAAGTGCCAACAGACTTCTGCACATCCTTTTCAGTTTGCATCCAACTAGATAGAAAATGCAGACAAGAAAATCCGGCTGCTGTTGAGGCTGAAGTACAAGCGTTGATTTTCGAGAATTCGCTAGACAGTGACGCGGTCATCTACACAGATGGGTCGGTCATCCGACATGTGAGAAGCTCATGGGCCTTTACAGCTCGGGCCGGAGGGAGAATTGTGAAGGAGGACTCTGGTGCTTTCACTGAAACCACAAGTAGCCTGACCATGGAAGTCATGGCAGTAAGTAAAGCAATAACATGGCTCGAGACACAGACATTCACTAGGGCTTGTTTCCTTAGCGACTCAATGAACATGATCAAGAGGATAGAGGAGGGGTCGATCCGAAGAGAATGGTTGCTGCCTCTGAAGCGGTCTCGGCTGGCAAAGATTAGTTTCATCTTCGTGCCAGGGCATGCGGGAGTACAAGGAAATGAGCGGGCTGACAAGCTCGCAGGTGAGGCTACTGTTGAGGGCGGACGCGCCATGGACCAGGCTGACATTCTGAATGCTCTACGAGAAGTGAGACTTTTGCAAGAACCAAGTGATGACTGTGAATCTACAACAATGGCCAGACTGCGAGAGCAGCAAATTAAAAGAGGGGTGGCCAAACAAGAACACTACGCAGGAAGCCAAAGAAGATTGATAAACCAACACAGAACTGGCGTCGTTAGCCGCTACACGCTGCGGGATTTGCTGAGGAGGGGATCCGAGCACTTATGGACTGAATGGTCCGATGTGCAACGAGGATGATCTGTCGACTAACTAACTAACTAACTAAAAAAAATATCATGTTACATGCTTTTACAACTTTTAAATATAGTGTTTTAGAATAACTACAGAAATACCAAAAAAAAAAAAAAAACATGCTTTCCGTTGTCTGTACTGGTTCCCAAATTGATCTCCTTGATATAAATTACATTTGTTTCCTATGGGTTATCATTTGTGTCTGTCTGAGGGAAAATTAGTATTGTTAAACTTATAGGATAAATGATAATCACTCCTCAGAACAGATAGCTGTATTTGCTGTATCATTTTTTTCATTGTTTAGTGTGAATTGGAGAATGCTTTTTCAAATGTAACAGCATACACATATCTCCCACAGCTGATCCCAATATAACACTGGATTGCTCGGAGACAAGTGTTCAAGAAGGTAAACAATTCAGCTGTACATGTAAAGACACTGCAAACATGTTCATTCTCCCTACCACAACATTGTTCTATGGAGGTGCATACGTTAGTTCAGCACTGTATCAGGTCACAGCAACTGTCACAGCCCAAAGGACTACATCAGGTTAGTGAAATTGTTTTTTTTTTTTTGGTGTGATAATGTGGTAGTTTACAGTATAAGCAGGTTACACATTAGTTTGTATTGTTAATTCATGGTTCTCTCTTTGTTTGTCTCAGTCTCTCCTCTCTCTCTCTTTCTCTCTCTCTCTCTCTCTCTCTCTCTCTCTCTCTCTCTCTCTATATATATATATATATATATATATATATATATATATTATCTCTCTTTCTCATTTTGTCTCCGTCACACCCCCCCCCCTCCCCGCCAACCCCTATATAGGTGCTAAGGTTGCTTAAAATATTAAGTACAAGTAAAGGATCCATTGCATGTTAGACAAACTGGGTTTATAGTTCTAGCCCATATTGTAAGACATACTGGCACTCAGTGGAGATGTGGTCAGTATCAGGTCAGCTGCCTTGACTTCATGGGACAGATCCTGGTACCCATGATAGGCTGGGTTAGCCTGGAAGTATTCTGTTGTTTGTCCATCAAGAATGATGATGACCATTCATTTCATCCAGTGGGGTTGAAGGTATGGAGCCGTTGGTTCTAAGATGGCTGATAAGGCCTATTTCGGCTCGAAATGCTCTTTGACAATGTGGACAAAGAATGCTTGACGTTTCTGGAGGAGGATTTCCTGCAGTGGTCTTTCTGTCCTGCCTTTTCTTTACAGCTCTTGCAGTCCTGGTTGCCTCACACATGACTGCACCCTTGTGTAATGATGCACGCCACGAATTTCGGTCTCTGGCTGCAGTCTCCCAGGTGTCATGATGAATTCCAAAAGCTGATATATGACGTTGGATGAAGAATGACTTGCGCGATGACTTGGATTAAAGTGAGGAAGAGTTGCGCAATTCGTCTACCTCACTCTCTTGCCTGAGTCCATCTGAATCCAGTGGCAAGACAAGTCGAGAGGACTGGAGACGAATACAGGTACAGTGGATGACGAGGGCGTTCTACGTGCCTTGCCGTGCTCATTACAATCCACAACGCTTTGCAGGTAAACGCCGTCTTGCCCGTTGAATCAGGAATGATTTCTTCAGCGCAGTCTGCCGAATTCTGTCTTCACATGCTGGGTAGGCATACCCTTGTTTACCGCTTGGTTTGACACCAAGTCGGCTACCCACGCCTGGTTTGGCCAGCCTCTCACAGCTGTTGCCCGGGGGGTGGCCGCTGTCGCATGCTGACAGCTACTAGGAGCCACAGGCGCGAGCTGGGTGTCAGGCTTGGACCAGTGGGGGATGGGTCCTGAAAAGGACATGAGAGTCATCCTTACCAAAGGTGCTACCAATGCCTGACACCCCGTACCCCCCATGGAAGCCTGGAAGCCTAGAAGTATAGGTCAGTTTAAAATACCACATGTCTGGATGGGAGATTTGAACACATGACCCCAGGCTGGTAAGACAAGGATGCTAGCCACTGTGCTACCACAGCTCCTGTTGATAAAGTACGGTCACACAATTAGAACACATTGTTGTTAATGAAAGCTTCTTCAACAGCTGTTTCTGTAGTCATCATTGACACATTTATTACATATAAACATATACATTAGGGTAAGACAGTAAATAAATTCCCAAGCATGTGCATTATAATCATGTATTTATACTAAAGTCGTTTTATGTGTAAAAAAGTACAGTTTTATACGTTTTTCATCATTTCTGTCAAGACATTTGTGTAGATCAAAATTCTGTTAATTAGAAACATGTTGGGAAAACACGGAAACAGTACATTTTGCTTTGCATCATCATCACACTTGAATTAAAAGTAACAAGATTGTAATTTCAACATTGAAAGAGAAGGAACGCCGAAGGTGCTAAACCAGGGTTGTAGGTCAGGTGTTGAAGAATCTGTCAGTTTCTGCTTTCATTGTGTCACAATATATGTGTGCTTGAATCTTGCCATGCAATAAGAACATTCCCTTGTGTGACAGCTGAGGTCTTTTGCTTTGAACAGCTCTCTTCATTTTCTTGTGATTGACTCGTGAATCAGGCGCATTGTTTACTTTTGATTGAGTGGAATCCAACAGAAGCAGTCTATGCTTGTCCTAAAATAGATTTTCCAAAGGCTGGTCAATGTCTTGAGTGTGTTTACAAATGGAGGTCAGAACATAATGCGATGTGTTGGGTAGTCGCAGCATTGTAGTCGATTATCAATGGTTCATGCCCTTCGTGCTTCAATAAACTGGCAACCATATTGTATTTCTTATGATCCTCTGTCAGTTTCTGAGTGACTCACATGCTACACACTTTCAGGTACCCTAAATGTTCATGAACAATGTCCTGGGTTAGGCAATGTGAAGATTAAATTGTTCATCCAAGTCTTTGTGACACGAGGTCATCATTTAGTGAGTGACATTTACTTCACCGCGGAGCAAGTATGGCATGAGTTTTCTGATCATCAGAAGTGTTCCTCTTTCAATGAATGTTTTGTCCCCTTTACTTCTTTGACAGATTCTTCCAAGTCTTTGTGACATGATGTCATTATTGAACACATTCCCACAATTGTGGATACATGATCTGCTTTTGTGGAATGGTATATGTTCCTGTGTTTTCAAGCACGCCAGTTCAGCTACTACTACATTTGTGACATAGTTTTCTCACACGCTGCAGAGTTGTTGCCATATATCACTTCAAGTTCACGATACATCACTTCAAGTGCATGATACATCACTTCAAGTGCATGATACACCACTTCAAGTGCATGATACATTACTTCCAGTTCATGATACATCACTTCAAGTTCACGATACATCACTTCAAGTGCATGATACATCACGTCAAGTTCACGATACATCACTTCAAGTTCACGATACATCACTTCAAGTTCATGATACATTACTTCCAGTTCATGATACATCACTTCAAGTTCACGATACATCACTTCAAGTTCATGATTCATCACTTCAAGTTCATGATGCATCACTTCAAGTTCACGATACATCACTTCAAGTTCACGATACATCACTTCAAGTTCATGATACATCACTTCAAGTTCACGATACATCACTTCAAGTTCATGATACATTGCTGCTGATCCATAGAAACCAGATACCTGATCATGCCACGTATTGTGGAAGCTAAGGTAGCTCAGTGGGTAGCACACTTTCCTGCTTGCCCAGTGGACATATGTTCAAATCCCCCTCAAGTGGTGGGGAGTTTTATTTTTCCTGTCCCCGCTGGTCTGGACACTGAGGTTGACTCAGCCTCAAATGGGTACATGGAAATGCCCGTGGAGTCAAGTTGGTCAGTGAGTGTTGACTGCTCTAAAATATGTATCACAATATCATATAACACATGTGTTTTACAACTTGGAAATGGAGCCTTATACTTTTACTAACTTTACCTCTTATTGAAGCTGCAGTGGCGTAGTGGTTTGTGTGCTTGTCTGCCATAATAGTGGTCTATGTTCAGTCCCCCACAGAGACATGATTATGGTTTACTGTCCAATACTACACTAGGGTTGACCCAGCCTCATGAACAATGAGTTTACGGGGAACTGTCCAGGAAGGAAAGGTTCAGGAAAGTTTTAGTTTAGTCGACGGATCAACATCATGACACACGGGTGTAATCTACGGGTGCGTAGATACTCGACATTTTCCCGGGCAGCGCCGTTAGTTTACTCTATTTCGATGTCCAACTGCCAAAACATTTTTAACTTGCGCAACAATACACATTGTCGTCCTATCACATTACCATGAGACCAGGGAGCATTATTTTACTAGACGCCCAAGTAAAAAAGAAGAAAGAACATGTCTATATTTCAGCTTGAAGGATTTATCTAGTTATTTTACTGTATGTTGTGTGAATTCTGCAGTATGTACCTGACGAGATGCAGGGAAATATGCCAGGCAATAAATCGTGCAATCTATTGTTTGTGTCTTCGTTATTCAAGCTCTCATTTTCTCGTTTCATTTGACATCATTTTATTGGTCAGTACGTTTTTCATCTTGCTAAAGGCTGCTTTCGTCATGGCGATTCTTGTTATAATCTCTTCAAGGCATCTCTCATCAGATGTTATGACTGTTCCGAGATAATTGTACCGATTCACTTGTTGAAGAATATTCCCATTTACTTGTATATTACATTGTGGTGCTTCATTCTTCCTAGTGACGTCCAATACCTGTGTCTTATTACAATTTAATTCTAACTCTAGTTGTTCACTGTGTGAAAAACCGCATCTGCTAATTGTTGCAGATCCTGCTGATTGTCTGCAATCAATACTGTATTATCTGCGTATCTAATGTTATTGATGTTTCGTCCTCCGATGATGATTCCTTTTATATCTTCTACATTTCTGATAATATGTTCACTGTTTAGGGGAGAAAAAAGATTTGGAGACATTACACAACCCTGTCTCACACCTCTATTAATAGGCTGATATTGTCCCACTTCATTATCAATCCTTATGGCAGCTTGTTGTTTCCAGTATTTGTTTTTTATAACTCTAATGTCTTTCGCATCAATTTGTAGATCTGCAAGCATGTCTACCATGTTGACATATCTTACTCCATCGAAAGCCTTTGTGTAGTCAATAAAGCAAAGATGTATATCTTTCTTTACTTCAATAAAACGTTCAATAACTGATAGCAGCATATACGCAGCATTTACTAAAAACCAACATTGTTCTTCTACTATTTCAGATTGTATTTTCTTCCTCACTATTTGCATGATAATTTTTAGCAAAATCTTAGTGATGTGACTCGTTATACTGATTGTTTGATGTTGATCTCATTCCAAGGCTCCTAATTTAAAATATATATGTAATAAGCTTCTTTCTAAATGAGAGAAGCGGGTCTCCTTGGCGTAGGTGTTAACGTCTTTTACTGTAATCCCGTATATTCTCGTGAGTAACGCAGCTGTGCGAGAATCGGAAGCGGTTCGCGCCGCGCTGTTAACTAACGTGAGTATGTGAGCCGGTTGCTCAGAAAGCAATGGCAAACTACTGAGCGTAATCTTGCCTAGTACACCAATAGCAGCTGAGAAATGCTGGTGTTAACTGCAACGTTCTGTAAGGGATATGCAACCTTTAAAAAATGATTCTATCATGTTGTTTTTAAACTTCAGAGCTCGTCTGCCAGGCACAGCTTCCAGATGGGACTAAAGCCAATAAAACAAAGACTGTAGAAGTCTATTGTAAGTTATTATTTTCAGTATTGGCTTTTAAGTAATCTATGTTTTATGTCTTATGGAATTCTCAATTGAATGAGTGCATAACACTTTGTACTGTTTCCACTGGGACTAGTTAGGTAAGATTTGCCATTTAGATAAATGAAGCAGTCACAGTTCTTTATTCTGTGACTATGTCAATCACATTTTTTGTATGTATTAGCAGGCTTATTTATATGTTCATTTCCTATATGTATGTTGTTTATTCCCGTTATGCACGTTGGAAACATGTCCATGTATGCGGGTGGAAGTGGTTAATGTACATTGTGAGCAATTAAGAGTATTAGTAACTTGTAATAAAACAAATTACGGTCACGTTTAAGAAGAAATAAATACCACAAGACAACATCCAAGTAAAAGGAAAAGTTGTACAACAAACGAATCGGCACAACCATCTTAGATCAGTAATAACAACTAATTTTAAATGCCATGTAGAGATTATCATCATCATCATCATCATCTTCCACTTCTGCCGTCAAGCGGCGTGGGGAGGAATAATTTGCGTTCCAGCGCCCGGTGGACGGCACTGGATAGTGTCATTCCGTGAGGTTGTACAATGTCTCTGATGTCGTCAATCCATTTTCTTCTTGGACGTCCTCGTGGTCTCGTCGCAGATGATCTTTGACGTAAGGCCAGTGATGGTAGTTGTTGATGTTGCATTCTAATGACATGGCCAAACCACTTGATCTTCTGTCTGTCAATAAATGTGGCACAAGGTGTTGATCCCACAGTCTGTCTGATATTAGCATTTCTTACTCGGTCTCGGATTGTTAAGTTGGCAGCTCTCCTCAGGCATCTCATTTCGCAGGTGTTGATTTTGCGGAGGTGTAATTTGGATAAAGTCCAGGTTTGAGATTGGTAGCATAGGGTTGGTGTGAATATGCTGTTTATTATCTGTCGTTTTGCGGACATGGGTATGTTTGGATGTTTCAGTAAGGGTGATAGTTGATATGTAAGTGCACTAGCTTTTTGACATCTGATGTCAATTTCTCTGTCCAATCTGCCATCTTCTGTGATCATACTTCCAAGGTATTTGAATTCTTTAACTTGTTTCAGAGGTGTGTTATTTATCTGTATATTTAGTGGGCCTGGCGATCTGCTAACTTGCATTACTTCGGTTTTGGCTGTGTTTATACTCATATTGTATCTGCTGCAGGTTGAACTCAGATTAGTAATATGATTTTGTAGTCTGCCCTCATCGCTGTAAAACAGGCACTGATCATCTGCAAATAGAAGTTCATTTATTCCCTGTGGGTCAGTTGTTTCATCTGGAGTAAAGAGTTCTAAATTTTCTGAATCTGGTCTGTCGAGACTTGCTTCTTTGGAAATTCTGTCCATGTAGATATTGAATAGCAGGGGAGAGAGCACACATCCCTGCCTCACTCCTGTATTGACTGTGAACATATCTGATATACCTTCCTGTGTTCTTACTGCACTTTGGCTCGAGTGGTACATGGCTATGATATTTTCTAGCAGTTGCCCTTCTATCCCATAGTCTTCAAGGATGGTCCATAATTTGTATCTGTCTACTCTATCAAAAGCCTTTTCCTGATCTACAAACACAATATTCTGCTGGTCACTATATTCAATAGTTTTTTCACAAATTTGTCTAAGTGTAAATAATGCATCAGTGCAACTTTTACCTTTCCGAAAACCGAATTGTGCTTTGCTTAACTGTTGTTCAACTATTGGTCTAGCTCTTTGTTCCAAAAGTTTTGCATACATTTTCCCTATATGGCTTAGGAGTGATATACCTCTGTATGTTTCGCACTCTCTCATATTGCCTTTCTTTTTCCATATTGGTACTATTATTGCCTGTTGCCAATCATCTGGGACTTTTCTTTCTTCCCATGCTATATTAAAAAGTCTTGTTAGCCATTTAACTCCTGTTTCCCCACAGGCCTGAATAGCTTCTGTGGTTATTCCATCTGGACCTGGTGATTTGTTCTTAGGACTTTTCTGTATAACTGCTTTGACTTCTGCAGGTATGAAATTTGGTTCTTGCTGTCCCTGGCGTTTAGGCACAAAAGTGAGGTTTCCTATGTTATGTGGGGGGTTAAGTAGTTCTTGAAAGTATTCTGCCCATCTTGCTAGTCTTTGTTGTGGATTAAATATTGGTATACCTCTTTTGCTGTTTATGATGGTGGTTGGGTTGTAACATGCATCTCTGTTTCTCATTGTGGTGACACGTTTATAAAATTCTCTTGGGCAGTCTTTGCTAAGGGTCGCCATCTGTTCACCGTATATTCTCCAGGATTCATCTTTAGATGCTCTAATTGTTCGTTTGGCATTACGTCGTGCTATTCTATAAGTAATATAGTCCTGTTCAGATTTAGTTGTGATCCACTTTTTGAATGCTACCTTTTTTTTGAATATGCTATCTTTAACTTCGTTGTTCCACCAGGCTGTTCTTAATCTTTTGTCTTGCCCTACTTTCTTTGTTCCACATTTATTTTTCAGTGTGTCGAGCATGGCAGCCTTGAAACATGTCCATTCCTTATCTACGCTTGAGTGGTCATCAGGGATGTTCTTATGTAGGTTTTGGATTTCTTGATTGAATTCGTCTTTAACTGTATTTTCCTGCAGCCTCCTATTATTGATGACATGTGTTGTTACTTTTTTGTTTCTTATTCTCCTGTGTGATGAAATCTTTTTTATTATGACTGGTTTGTGATCAGTATCAACATCTGTATTTGGGAGTGCTCTTGAATCTAATAGTAGCCTTCTGTCTGATTTCCTAATTAGAATAAAGTCAATTTGGGATGCTTGGTTTATGTCATTCCATTTATACCAGGTTTTGGTGTGGCTACGACGATGTTGAAAAAAAACTATTTGCTATTATTAGTCCATGTTCCGAACATATGTTGAGTAGATGTTGACCATTGCTGTTACAATCAGTCTCTGTGTCGCTGAATGGCCCCATGCAATCCTCCCACGGTGTTCTTCGTGTGCCTATTCGTCCGTTAAAATCACCCATCACAACTAGTTCATCTGTCTTCTTGACATTATTTAACGTATATTATATATACACACACACACACACACACGCACACACACACTTGGATGACTTGGGCATGGTATAATGAGGACATGAAAACAAACTGATCCATGACTCTAAAGATCATGTGAGCTTGTGAACCACAGGCCTCCATGTTTATTGACAAGGCACTTGATGGTGATTGTAGCCTTGATAACGTAGTGACTTGCATTCTGACCTGGTGGGCATATGTTTATATTTACGTCGAGCCAGATGTTTAATATTAACCTGGGCTCTCAGGACCAAGGATAAACAGGCCACCAGAAAATGTCTTGGGAAGTAAAGACGGCCAGCCTGATATTGACAACATCACCCAGCGTGTGCTGATTGGTCTATACACATATGGTGCTAACTGTATATGTCCAATATGCCCCAAGGCGTGTAAAAAGTGAACTTTATTTTGTTTAATGACGTGATCGTGTTGGTGAGTGGCTTATTTATATTGTATAATATAATTTTCTGATGAGTTTCATATTTCGATATGTTACATAATATTCAAACAATACATTTGTGGTAGTTGAACAATACGTCCATGAACACTGTCAGATGAAACTGTTATTGGGAAGAAATGGGTGTGCATGTTGACCACTTGTATAATTATCACTGCATGCC